>CAUYON010140167.1:0-10571 GCA_963573935.1 Arctocebus calabarensis | reverse complement strand
ATTTCCAGTGTATTCCTGCCTTATTCTGTGAAAAATGAGATCCCCACCTTGTGCTCCTGTTAACTGTCCCTGCCTTGATAATTTGTCCATGTCCAGTCCCTGCCACCAGCTCTACACCATTAGTCTCCTTCTGGTGGCTAAAGTCTAGCTCCTGAGATTCAGACCCATGGAAGGAGTTCTGCCAGGTGTGAAGTAGCTATTTGAGAAATATTAGTTGACTGCCTGACCAGCTACCTCTTCTGGTCCCCAGTGCAGACCCACACACCACCCTCCATGCTGTCCCCACCTGCAGAGAGCCATTACTCTCTCAGTGGCTGCTTCCTTGCTGCCCACACCGGACCCCATGCCCTCCTCCATGAGCAGACGGGTCTGAAACATCAGCCACACCCCTACCCCTTTTCCTTCTTCTCAGCTGATCAAACCAGATCATTAAATCTCTGGGGGCTCTTCTCTAAAATACACATTCCACGAATCTCCTGCTCCAAAATTTCACCACTCCAGGGTCAGACAACAAGCAGCCCCTGGGTACATTTATCAACATGTACCCAGCATCCTCCCTCTTTTTGCACCATTCTCTGCAGCTGTCCATGAGTGCACCGGAGAGAGCCCGTTTGCTCCTCCTCAGTACCAAGAATCCCTGCTTAGAACACAAGAAGAGTCAGGATTATTGCAGACCCCTCTGCCCGATCCAAAGTTTCTAGACAAGACAGAAGTATAAATCAGGGCTAGAAGCATTGGCTGGGAGCAGGTCAAAGGCTGTGAAAGGAGGCAGGTGAGCTTGAACTGGAGACTGGCATGATAAGAGTGATGCTTTAGGAGAGTGTCCTGGCCCAAGTACATTCATGTTGGGATGAGAAGGGTTTGGAAGCAAGAAGACGGTGAGGGATCTGTGCTCCCTTTCAAAGTCAATAGAAAGGCAGACCTTTTGTCCAGAAAGAATAAAACACCTAAATAATTTATATAATGTTTCAAGGAGTTGACAGATCTTAAAGACCATCTACAGGACTCTCTGGGGCATCCCTGAATTTCAGGTTGAAAATCTTTGGAGTAGAATCAGCACTGGGCATCAAGTAATCACCCAAATGGTAGTCATTATGGAAAGAATGTTTATGACCCCTCAAAGCTCATATGCTGAACCCTACTATGATTTGAATGTTCCTCCAAAATTCATGTTGAAACTTAACCCCAAGGCAATAATGTTAAGAGCTAGAACCTTTAGGAAATGATTGAGTTAAGATGGCTCCACCCTCATGAATGGGATTAGTGCCCTTATACAAGAACTCAAAGGAATGAGGCTAGACCCTTTTGCCTTCTGCCTTGTGAGGACCCAGTGGGAGGGTGCCATCTTAGAAGCAGAGAGCCCTCACCAGGCACAGAATCTCCTGGTACTTTAAACTTGGACTTCTCAGCCTCCAGAACTGTAAGAAGTAAACTTCTATTATTTGTAAATTTCTCAGTCCAAATTATTTTATTAGTGCAGCCTGAATTAACTAAAAGAAAGCCCTAACCCACAATGCAATGGTGTTAGGAGGTAGGGAATTTTGGAAGTAATAAATGGGTCTAGATGAGGTCATGAGGATGGCTACCCTTATAGAAGAGGAAGAGACACCAGAGCTCTGCCTGCTCTCTGCCGTGTGAGGATGCAGCAAGAAGGTAGCCATCCCACAAGCCAGGAAGAAGACCCTCACCAGAAACAGAATATGCTGGCACCTTGATCGTGGACTTCTGAGCATTTAGAAACACGTGAAATTGGCCGGGTGTGGTGGCTCATACCTGTAATCCCAGCACTCTGGGAGGCCAAGGCAGGTAGATCGCCTGAGCTCACAAGTTTGAGACCAGCCTGAGCCAGACCAAGACCCTGCCTCTAAAAATAGCAAGGTGTTGTGGTGGGCCCTGTATTTCAAGCTACATGGGAGGCTGAGGCAAGAGGATCACTTGAGCCCAAGAGTTTGAGGTTACTGTGAGCTCTGAGGCCACAGTGCTCTACCTAGGGTGACCAAGTGAGACTCAGTCTCACAAAAAAAAGAAATGTGTGAAAATCACTGTGTGGTTTAGTAACTCAAGCTAAAACTGTAGTGTTTAATCAAAAAAAATGTCCCTGATTCCTGGTGAGAGAGAACAGGAACCCTAATAATCATCATAGTAAGAGAATGATGATAAGAAGCAAATTATAGGTCATTAAGAAAAAGGAAAAAAAGAAACATTTGACCTTTGGGATTTAGGAAATGGAAACAAAAAAAAAGTTTGAGCATTTCTGGTCCAAGTAACCAGATGAACAGTGTTGCATCCAAATTAGAGAGGGTGCCATTTTTTTGGTTGACTTTTTTTCTTTGCATGGCTCCAGGAGAGGGATGTGAGGCTTGACTTGTTCATTCAACAAGCTTTAATAAAGTGCCTAGGATATGCCTGACCCCAACACATCAATAAAGCCAGGCTAATGCCCACCCTTGGGGAGCTTACACTGCTGTGGGAAAACACACAGGCCAAAAACAATGGCAACGCAGTGGTCACTCAGGGGTAGGAAAGTTTGCTCAGAGTGTGGGGAGCTCTCGGTAGGGCGCAGTTTCCTTTGGGGAAGCTGAAACTGGAAGAAGGCTCCATGCTTTGCTTAATGGAATGAGGATGGCTGATAATACAGAGCCCAAAAGTTTAAACAGGAGCTACACATTATACTTTCCCCAACCTAAGCACCCATATCTCCCTTTCTGTACTTGGCCAAGTGCTGTCCATAGGAGCTGGAAGGAAGGAGCCCAGTTGAATATAGGACCATGTCCATAGCTGAAGGAGGCCGAGAAGCAGAAGATAGAGACACTGAGAAAACAAAAGCAAAACAGTAAGGAAGTTATATTCCTGAAGTGAAATCCCAAGCTCTTTCCCTCACAACAAAACATGCGAATCTCAACCACTGCAGCCAGACGGACCGGGGCGTTTCCCCAGAGGCAGACAGCCAGCTCTAGCTCTGGGAAAGTAGCCAGGCAAATCACCCTGCAAGGAGCTGAGGGAGAACAAGTCTTTGAATTGGATTTTAACTGCAATACAGTCAGATTTTTTTTTCTCTGATTTCCAGTTGTGTTGTCCTCTGTGATCTCTGACAAGTCAAAGAAGGGCTGTTCCCTCAGGCAGGCAGCCTCTCTGGCTGGTTTCTTAAGGGCCTCACACACTGTGCATTGGCAGGTGAGCCACCCAGTGGGGATCCTGGAGGTTTGAGCAGCAAGGGAGCTGCACAGAGGTAGGTCACAAGCTTTGAAATCCTCTTCTTTTTTTTTTTTTTTTGAGACAGAGTCTCGCTATGTCACCCTCAGTAGAGTACAGTGGCATCACAGCTCACAGCAACCTCAAATTCTTGGGCTTAAGTGATTCTCTTGCTTCAGCCTCCCAAGTAGCTGGAACCAGGTGCCTACCACAATGTCCGGCTATGAAATCCTCTTCTTAAGAAGAAAATAAGTCGGTCTAAACTTAGAGAGAGGAGGCAACGGGGATGTGGAGGTGATAAGAGGCAGAGGTTTTTTGAAAAGAGAATTGGAAAGATTGATTAATTGGAAGTGCAGAAGGAGGGTAAAAGTAATTTAGAACAATGCCCGTATTACTTATCCAGGGAACTTGGACTTTGAGAGGGCTGGTAACCAAAATATGGAGGACTGGGAATTCCAGGCAGGTGAGGTGGGGATGGGGGTCACTGGAGGGAGAGATAAGAGCTCAGTTCAGTCTAGGAAATGTTGTTTTTGTGTACTTTTGGAGTAGACCAACAGTATGTATGTTAAATACACAAGCCTGAAGTTCCAGAGACCAGGCTGGATCAAGAGATTTTGGAAGTAACAGCACATAAGTGGGGAGGGAAGTCATGAGCAGAGGTAAGATTCCCCAAAAGAAGTTAAGAGTTACAGAGCGCAGGGAGGCTGATGGGGGGGGTCAGGGCTGGGGGAGACCAATATTTAAGGACGAAACAGGAGATTGAGCAGGAACGAGACAACTAAATTAGCCAGAATAGTGCCAAGAAAATGTAAGAAAGAATTTCGAGAATGGAGTGGTCAAAAATGTCAAGTGTCCCATAAAGTTCAAATAAAATGTCAACTGAAACGTGTCTATTGAATGTAACGAATGGGAAGTCGTGGGTAACCTTTTCAAGATGGGGCAGAAAACAGAGTCCTGAGGATTGAAAAGTAAACAATGGTAAGAAGGTGTAGACAGCCGTTGCCAGAGACTTGATGGTGAAAGGAAGGAGGAAGCTGAGCGAGGAGAGATTAGGACACGTAAGGCAGAGGTGCTCGTGGATGGTGTGGGAGTAGATGGAGTCATTCAGTTAAAAAGAGTATGGAGAGGGGCGGCGCCTGTGGCGCAAAGGAGTAGGGCGCCGGCCCCATATGCTGGAGGTGGTGGGTTCAAGCCCAGGCCCGGCCAAAAACTGCAAAAAAAAAAAAAAGGATATAGAGAGAAAAAAAGCAAGGAGCACGAGCAGAGCTATAAGAAGCACAAATAATTAAAAATCGAGGGAAGACGGTTGAAGCAGGGGGAACTTAATACTGGGAATCGGTGGCCACGAGAGACGGAAGAAACGAGAAGCTAAGTGGACAAAGAGGCAGTGCAGAGATTAGCAATACTGGAAAGTTCCTGCCTCTTCTAGGGCTGATGGGACAATAAGAAAAAGTGATACCAAATCTCAGAAGCCAGTGGAAAGCAGAACAAGGGCAGATGCTGCCTTCCATAAGGCGGGACAGCAGGAAAAGGGCCCAGTCTTCAGAACCTGGAATCGTGGGAAGACTGAGTCACTGCCGGAGCCCCTGACAGCTTCCGCCAGCTCCTCCCGTTGGTCAAACCTGCTCAAAACTGTAGGTTTAAAACAGACAGATAAGGGAAAAAGTAGAAAATGAATCTTGCAGCAAACTAGCAAGTGACCAGGTAGAAATCAGATTGGGGAGAAGTTAAAGGAATTGAGGAATAAGAAGCAGAATCAGCAAATGTGGACCACACTTTTCAGCAGTTTGAGCTGTTTCAAGGTTTTAGGGCAACTTCAAGGGTCTGCATTCTTTTTATATTCTCTAGACTTCTGAGAAACTAATTTCTACAAGCCTACTGTTAAAAGCTCTGTTTCAAGTTATTTTTCCCCAGATGAAAGAGCTTTTCCAGCCTGGCGCCTGTGGCTCAAGCAGCTAGGGCACCAACCACGTACACCAGAGCTGGCAGGTCTGAATCCAGCCTGGGCCCACCAAACAATGACAACTACAACCAAAAAAGGCCAGGCACCGTGGCAGGTTCTTGAAGCCTCAGCTACTTGGGAGACGGAGGCAAGAGAATCTTTTAAGCCCAAGAGTTGGAGGTTGCTGTGAGCTGTGATAACATAGCACTCTGCCCAGGTGACATAGTGAGACTCTGTCTCAAAAACAGAGAAAAAAAAGAAAGAGTTTTTCCCCCAAGTTTCTCCTTCCACCTTTTCTGCTGAAATTTATTACCTCTTTATTAACTTACAATTCCTTTTCTTCCAGAATATTAATGAAGACAATAAATAATTGCATGAATCTCCTCAATAACATCCTGAATTCCCTCCCTGTATAAGCTCTCCTTTTTTTTTGTTTGAGATAGTCTCACTATGTCTCCCTCAGTAGGGTGCCCTGGTGTCACAGCTCACAGCTACCTCTCCTGAGTAGCTGGGGCTACAGGCACCCGCCCCAACGCCCGACTATTTTTTTTGTTGTGGTTATCATTGTTGTTTAGCTGGCCTGGGCTGGATTTAAAACCTGCCAGCCCCAGTGTATGTGGCCAGTGCCCAACTCGCTAAGCTACAGGCGCCGAGCTACCTTACAAAATTTTTAACTCTTCTATAATCAGAAGTTCAATGGCAGGATGCTGTTTTTGTTATTGCCTTGCAATTATAAAACAGTAAATCCATTCACTCAAGAGGAAACCAGCCAATGATTTAAAATAACATCTGAGTAAACAGGAGGGCTACTCACCTATTGACTAGATAAGGTTTTCCATTTCAATCACCTGAATTGCCTAGAGTACCAAGAGCTATGTTCCTAAATCAGGTGATTACTACTTTTATTGTACATCCTTTGGTCAGTGAAACAACCTCTAGTTGATTTAAGAGAAAAAAACATTATAGAGACAGGGCCAGTAGCTCACACCTGTAATCCCAGCACTCTGGGAGACCAAGGAGGGTGGATCACTTGAGCTCAGGAGTTCAAGACCACCCTGAGCAAGAGTCAGGCCCTATCGCTACTAAAAATGGCCAGGTGTTGTGGCAGGCCCCAGTTTTCCCAGCAAGAGGATCTCTTGAGCCAAGAGTTTGAGACTGCTGTGAGCTGCGATGCCACAGCACTCTACACAGGGTGCCAAAGACAGACACTGTTTAAAAAAAAAAAAATTACAGAGAGACAGATGAAGACCAGGACCTGGATTTAAAAACAAAGAAACACACAAACAAAAACCTATATCTGATCTTTAGTTTCCTCATCTGAAAAATAAGAATAATCATTGGTGCCCCAACTACTTCATGCAGCTCCTAGAAGATCAAATGAGATAAGGAGCTCTATGTTCCTTTAAAATACCTATAAGATTATAACTGCAGAGCCACAATGCCTGGGGTACAAACCCATTTCTACCGCTAACTGGCTGTGTGACCTTGAGAAAAATTATTCCGCTTCTCAGTGCCTCAAGTTCCTCATCTATAAAATGGGAAGAGAAGGAGGGCCCTCACCATGGTTTGTAACTAGTGGAGCAGGGATGTAACAACCCTGCCGCCTTCCTCAGCATAGGGACAGAGCTCCCAGGAGAGCAGACGGAGACTGCACCTGCAATCCCGCCTTGCCTCGCACCTGTAAACCTCATGCGCACAGACCACCCTTGCTGGCTTGGCCTCTATCAACCTAGACTAAGTCAGCACATTCTGCTCTCACAGAGTGTTTAACAGTAAGGGCAGACCCCGTAGAGTGGTGCCTGCCACATGGTGATTGCTCCATACATCTGAGCAGAAAATGGGCCAGAAAGAACGTGATAGGACAATTGGTGACATGGATGCCACAAAACCCTTACCTTATAGTCCAGCGTGTAAGTTAAGATGCTTGGAAATCTTGGCCCCAACTTACAAGTAAAAAAGCTGAATGAAAAATGAAAATATCAACAATTCTTCTTAGAACTGTCAGTGAAACACGGTCACTAAGCAAACTTCTGCCCCCTAAAAGTGCAGACACAGAGAGGCGGATACAGAGACTCGACTCGTCAGAGCACAGGCCTCCATGGGAACCACAACTGTGGGAGGAGACAGGAAATGCTGGGAGCTCGGTGTGGACAAGCCCGAGAGTTACAGACTCCATGGAGACCCTGTCATGGGGCCCCCAATTTTTGTGAGTTTGACCTTCAGAATTCCTACCAGATCCTCACAGGGAAGACTAGAGAAAAATCCCCTGCAGCTTCCAGCCAGGGGAGTGCAAAAGGGACTATTCTAAAATACGCCAGAGCATTCTGTTCTTCCTGAGGGCTGCTCTCAAGAGAAGCTAAGAGGACCACAGCCTAGCTGAGAAGCAAAGACTCGACTCCAGCACATCCCGGCCACCCTGTCCCCCCTCAGCAGGAAGGGGACACTGAGAAGCCCTTGTGGAGTTGACAGCCTGAGGGTACAGGCTCCCTGAAGACTGAGACCTAATCACAGGACCGCAGAAGGCTTCCCCCTGCACTGCACCACCACAGCACACAAGGCTTATTTACTGGAGTTCCTCTTACCCAGAACGTCACATCCAGCATTCAGCAAAAATTAAAGGCAAAAAACACAGTTTGAAAAGACAGAGCAAGAATTAGAATCAGACTCAGATAAGGGCAGAAATATTGAACTTATCAGATTGGGAACTTAAAAAAACTATACTTGGCTTGATGCCTGTGGCTCAACGGGCTAAGACACCAGCCACGTACACCTGAGCTAGTGGGTTCAAATCCAGCCCAGGCCCGCCAATCAACAATGACGGCTGCAACCAAAAAATGGCTGGGCGTTGTGGCGGGCGCCTGTAGTCCCAGCTACTTGGGAGGCGGAGGTAGGAGACTCACTTGAGCCCAGGCATTGGAGGTTGCTGTGAGCTGTGATGCCACAGCACTCTATCCAGGGTGACAGCTTGAGGCTCTGTCTCAAAAAAAAAAAAAGCTATACTTAATAGGTTAAAGGCTATAATAGAAAAAGTAGACAATATACAAGAATGGATGGGCAATGTAAGAAGACAGAGAAAACTCTAAGAAAGACCCCCTCCCCAATACTACATATCAAAAACACATAACAAAAATTAAGAATACCTGTGATAGACCTCTTATTAGACCAAACACAGCTAAGGAAATACTTTCTAAGTTTGAGAATTTCTCTATAGAAGCTTCCAACATGGTTTGCCTTTGTTTTGTTGCCTTCGTATAAAAAGATACGAAGAAAGAAAAGTAATTTCCCAAACTGACAAGTAAAGAGCAATAAGACACACAAAAAGCCCCAGGAGGCTTGCGGCCTGTAGTGCGGTGGTTACAGCACCAGCCACATGCACCAAAGCTGGCTGGTTTGAACCCGGCCCTAGCCAGCTGAAAAACAACAATTGCAACAACAACAACAAAAAATAGCCGGGCATTGTGGTGGGCGCCTGTAGTCCCAGCTACTTGGGAGGCTGAGGCAAGAGAATTGCTTAAGCACAAGAGGTTGAGGCTGCTGTGAACTATGATGCCACAGCACTCTATCCAGGGGCAACATAATAAAACTCTGTCTTAAAAAAAAAAAAAAAAAACAGCATATCCATGTCCATGTGCAAGACTGTGAGACAACATGGCCTATAAAACCTCCAGCTTTCCAAGAACCTCAGATTCTTAATTTTTTTTTTTTTTGAGACAGAGTCTTACTATGTCGCCCTCAGTAGAGTGCTGTGGCGTCATAGCTCACAGCAACCTCAAACTCTTGGGCTTAAGCGATTCTCTTGCATCAGCCTCCCAACTACCTGGGACTATAGGCACCTGCCACAACACCTGGCTATTTTGGGGTTGTTTGGCAGGCCCTGGCTGGATTCGAACCTGCCAGCTCCGGTGTATGTGGCTGGCACCCTAGCTGCTGAGCTATAGGCGATAAGGCCAGATTCTTAATTTTTAATAAAGGACCTCAGTTTTCCTCTTCCAGCCCCTGGATTATATATTAAATGAAAAAAATCAGGGGATTAGAGAAGAGGTGAGTTTGTGGCATTGGGCCTCAGAGGTATGTCCGTGGGCAAAGGAAGTAGAAAGGACACAGAAAGAAAAATATAGCATGGCCTCCAGACTCAAATTTTCATGACGTCAAGGACCTTTTTAAATGCTTAAAGCCTAGTGCACTGTGTAGCACATAGCCATAATACTACAAATAATTATTTAATGTGATGGCTGTAAACATATAACCATAAATTCCTGGATACTCCTCCCCTCGAGAGGTGAAGTTTAATTTCCCTCTGAGTGAGTGTGGGCTGGACCTACTGAGTCACATTTATTCAACCGAGTATGGCAGAAGTGAAAGGGTGTCACCTCAAAATTAGGTTACACAGAGACTGGGGTTTCTATCTGCTGCCCCACTCTCTCCCTTTCCCCTGGATCACTGTGGGGGAAGCCGCGTTGTGAGAAGTCCCATGAAAAGGTGCACATGGCAAGCAAATAAAGCCTCCTGCCAACAGCCCTGTGAGGGGCCAGGAGGGGGACTCACAGCCCTTCAGAAGATGGCAGCCTCCTAGGACACACTCAGCCAGTGCCTGGGTTCCTGGCTCTCACACAGGAAATAGCAAATGTGTGTTGTTTCAAGCTGTCAAATTCTAAGATAATTTGTCATCTAGCAATACATAACTAATAATATGAAAGACAATAAAATTCAGATCCCAGTGGTTTGGGTGAAGAACAAGAGAGAAACCCCAAGTCTCTGACTAACAGGGGCAAAGAGGAAGATGGAGCTACCGCGTGTGCGAGGGCGTCGGGAGAACACAGGTGTCAGTGCAATGACGAGGAAGAAGCAGGGAGAAATACCAGGAGCTGTGACAAGGAACGCTGGATTCCTAAACTCCCTGAAACCCACAGGGAAACCTGCCAGGAGATGAGCAGGGACATTAAACAAATGCAAAGTGCTGTTAAGAAGCAGAGAGTGATCGGTCTGTTTCTTAGGGAAAGAGAGGGGAGGCAAAAAATCAGGCCTTAAAAACAAAATCAAGAATTAGTCTTTACTTTTCCACAGCTAGAGCAAGGGGTACCAGATAACACATATGCTTTATATTCAGAGTCACTTTTTCTGTTTACCAGAATAGAAATTAATAAGACATTCCTGTGAACTCAATCTTAACGGGAAAGATTCCAATAAACTTTCTGAAGTCAACATACATTGGAAAGTTCCCCAGAAATTTTGCACAAAGTTCAGCTTTTCCAAGGCAGCTCTGTAGCTCCCCAAGTTTGAATTACTTCCTTTTGTGTTTTTTTGTTTGTTTGTTTGTTTTTGAGACAGAGCCTCAAGCTGTCACCCTGGATAGAGTGCTGTGGCATCACAGCTCACAGCAACCTCCAATTCCTGGGCTCAAGCGAGTCTCCTGCCTCTGCCTCCCAAGTAGCTGGGA
>CAUYON010140166.1:0-13938 GCA_963573935.1 Arctocebus calabarensis | reverse complement strand
AAGGAATTATAGGATCGAATGGCAGATCTATTTTTAGATCTCTAAGTATTCTCCAAATGTATTTCCAAAAGGAATGTACTAGTTTGCATTCCCACCAACAGTGTAGAAGTGTTCCCCTTTCTCCACATCCACACCAACATCTATCAATGTCTTTATATAGTGATCAAGAAAATGCCATGAAGGCTATCTGTAACAGTACGATCAAAACATTTCTGAGTGTATGAATCGTGCCCTATGATTGCACCAATGTACAGAATTATGATTCAATAAAATTATAAAAAAAATGTTATGTTTAGATATCTTAGTTATAAAACAATAGGTAATATCAGTTTCTGTTTTATACTGTAAGAATAAAACAAGCATGAAATGATACATTACTAAAAGTATAACATTATTTATTTATTTAACAGGCATTTATTGAACACTTACTATATACAAGGTATCATGGTGGGTGGTGGACCTGCTACATGAAAATAAACAGACGTACCCCTGATCTCACACATTGTAATATAGTGAGTTCTTCCCCTAAGCCTCCTTTCTTTTTTGGTTTACAAGTTCAAGTTTGTTTCACACATAAGGGGGAGAATTGACAAAAGAGAATTGGGATGGGGAAGGAGTGCAAATACCTTTCTCCTAGCGAAATAAGGGTTTACCAAGTAAACTATAGTATATACTTTCTCCATAGCATTTTTAAATTAAATCTGATATTTTTTATAACAATCTTGCGCAATGAAAAAAATGTAATTTTAAAAAACAGCTTCAAAAGAATTCTTCTAACTTCCTGACATAAAAAGAGATTAATGTAAGAATGATGATGAAATATATTAAAAAAAAAAACCTGTACTGATAGATTTTGGTTTCAAAATCACTACAACAAAACTATCACAGTTGTCAGAAAGTTAAATAAGTGTAAATTGTTTGGGGGTCACAAAAACCAATGAGAGAAACAGGGCATAAATTAAATGACAGGTAGGAGAAATAGAAGTCTGTAAGAGCTGATTAATTATTACAGAATTATACTCTCAGCTGATTGTTCTTAAGGATAAAAAGACAGATTCTGCTGTTTATAAATACTACAACACTTCTTTCATTAGTTATGTAATCTTAATTAAAAAAAGAAGAGTACTAGGTTGAATATTCATGAAGGTTAGGAAACAAATACTCTTTTAGGAGTTTTATGTAGACTCAACTGATAATTAAAATAACAATAAAAACATATAGTGTCAGGAGTACTTAAGGTATACAATTTTTGCAGGGCTTTTAAGGAATTTGATTTTATCAATTTAAGTTGAAACACATAAAACAGATATATTATATACACATAATGTATCTCTCCACCAGAAAATTGAAAGATAACCATTGAGACTGTATTCTAAAACATATTATCAAAATATACTTTTAAAATGAACTTTTCAAATTAGGTAGTCAGACAAAATTGATTATAATGGCCTTCATTGTCTTCTCAAGCTAAATACTTCATGTTTTACTGTATATAAGTTTTATTATAATCTTGCCCATAGTCTGCACAGTTTTTCTAATACACCATTTATTCTCTATGCTCCAAAGAATTTTTTCACAAAAATGTCAATAACTTTCATAATCCCAACTTCAAATGGTAAAATAATAGGGGTACCTCGAAAAATACTCTAGTAACCTTTGGTGAGCCACCACAGAATAAATATTTTTAAATATGTGTATAAATAATTTCCAAGTCTATTAGTCATTTTGGTATTTTTTCTTTTCCTTTGCTCAAGGAAAAGGAATTTTTCCTTAGAATTTTTTAAAGCCACAAAACAGAAATAATCAAAGCAAAATCCTTCAGAATCTTGGAGTTCTCCATCTACCTCGCATTGGTGTCTTCCTCCTCCCCACATGAATGTCTTATGTTTAAATCTTTCTTTGTTCAAACATTTACACTGTGTTCTAGGCATGCCCAACCTCCCCTTTCTGGGTTGTTTCAAATTTTGTTAAATACTACTTGATATATCACCCAGAGTATCTTCTTAGAGAATATTTACCCTTAAGCTTTATTCAAAGGTGATGATGAGTTTTATTTCATTTTAGTTGCTTCCTTCCTGATTATCTTATGACATCTCCAGAATTAATACCATTTGAATCACTACTATCATTCTATTGGCATAATTTGGTTTAATTACCCCTAAACCTGTTAAAATTCATCTAACAATTTTCAAGCAAATAAGATAATTTTCTCCTTGAATTCCCTTTTCTTTAGCCAGAAATATTTGAAATGATGATGGAGATAGGCTTCCTGGTGAAGAGTATAGATTAGAATTGGACCTATGTGTGAAATTTAAATGCAGAATTCTTTCTAATTTGTACTGATAGCCTGGAATCAAAGTAAAGTTTTGATCATGAAAATGTTATTAAAAAATAGGATACTGGCAATATCCAATTTTCCATAGATAACTAGTAACCGTATTGTACTATTTTTTAACCAATTGGATTTAATAATATTATTGCCTCTGAAATACAAAGATGATGATATAAGTTAATTATCATCTATTTTATATCAAAATCAAATGGGAACAAGTCAGCCATTGTTCTCTTTCCTTGCCTTCCAGAGCCATTTTTTACAAATCAACTCAACACATATGATTGGTCATCTGCTATGTCGTATACAGTGTCACATGCTAAACATATCAAGTAGAAAAATTGAGAAAGTAAATGGGTATCAGCAGGAAAGAAAGATCACAAGAAAGAACTGTAATATCTTTTTAAAGTACTATACAAAGGCATATGAGAGAGTAATTCGTTTTTTTAGGAGGAATCAGAAGGCTAATGGCAGAAAGCTTCTATTTTAGGCAGACTTTGAGATGTATGTCGGAATCTATAAGATAAACCTGGTAAGGAGTGGTGGCATACGACATTCAAGCAGAAAGGATACACATAAGAAAGTATATTGTGTGTTAAAGAAAACTGAGGAACCAAGGCAGCAATTATGGAAGCAGATGTACGTACAAAGGAAGATGATCCTTAAAAAGCAGAATGCAGAGAGGCTGTGAAGGACCTTGTAGGCTGTACTTGGAAATCAGTTCTGAACTGGAAAACATCACTCGAGCATAGCATTAGACAGATTTAAGGGAGAGAGGCTGGAGGGATCAATTTGCAGATAATGTTCTATTATTAATATAATAGTTCCAGAGAGCTGCTAAGGACAAAAAATAAGGCAGGGGAAGTCAAGAGGAAAAGAAGCAGCTGAACAGAGGAGAAAAAGTTTAGAAACAAAAATTAATAAATCTTGGAGACATGTTTGAGGAAGTTATAAAAAATCAAATATGACTCAAAGCTTCTCAGTTAAAGTGATATGTAACTGGGGTAGGAAAAAGGAAGAGAATAATTTTTACAAGTGTTTTAAACACAGGACACTTGTATCCTGTTCATTCCTGGTCCCACTGTGTAGCACAGACACACCATGGGCATTTAAATGTTTATGAATATATGAATGAATTATATTCATTCTCAAAGTCACTTATTTGTTACAAACACCATACTTTATTCACTAATCCACTCTGCTACATAACCAAAATAGAAAAGTATTTTGTGTATAATCAAGTGTTTGATAGGAACATTTATACAGAGTGAAGTTGAGACCGTATATCAGAATGCTTTGGGGGTCATATATAAGAACGTCTTAATTTTCACATACAGAGACATTATTAGTTTGTGGTCTCTGAGTTTCTTTTTACTGTATGGTACTAGACTTGTACACAACATTTCCATAATCTCACTTTTAGGTAGCTCTTCTCTCATACATACACAACTCTAAATTCATGAACAGAAATCAGAGTGGCAAATTTTGATAACTAAACCATAAAGTAATCTATAGATTCAATACAATCCCTATCAGGTTACCAATGACATTCACAGAAATAGAAACAAATTCCAAAAGTTGAGTGGAAACACAAAAGATCCTGGATAGCCAAACAACCCTGAGCAAAAAGAACAAAGCTGTAGGCATCATACTACCTGACCGAAAAATATGCTACAAAGCTACCATGACCAAAACAGTGCGATACTGACATAGAAGCAGATGCTTATACCAATGTAACAGAGTGATCACCCAGAAAGAACCCAGTAGAATTCAGTAGAACCTCTGTAAGTTGACTGGTCAAAAGACTGCAACAAACTTGTCAACATAGAGACATGGTCAAATGTGAAGCTAGGCCAACTGATACATACCTAACACTTTACTTTCTTGCATAGCTTTTATTAGAGAATATCAAGAGAAATCATACAAATTCATATAGGAAAATCATACATACACTGTCTTTTGGGCAGTCAACTTACAGAGGTTCTACTGAATTCTACTGGGTTCTTTCTGGGTGCTCACTCTGTTACATTGGTATAAGTGTGTGCTTCTATGCCAGTATCGCACTGTTTTGGTCATGGGAGCTTTGTAGCATATTTTTCAGTCAGGTAGTATGAGAAAACAGTAGATGTATTGATTTTGTATGACATTGTATGTATGATTGTCCTATATGAATTTGTATGATTTCTCTTGATATTCTCTAATAAAGGCTATGCATGAAAGTAAAGTGTATATATATATATATCAGTTGGTCTAGCTTCTCATTTGACCATGTCTCTATGTTGACAAGTTTGTTACTGTTTTCTCATAGTTTTATCATACTTTCTGAAAAAAGAGTGAATCTTGGTCTGTTTCTTATTCTTATTAAAATGTAACTGAAGAAAGTACTCTCAACTGTGGTTACACCACCCAGCATACGTGGGCATTTTTCCACTGAAAATGAGTTCCACTTCATTATGATATGCCTGACATCCTCTTCTTTTGGAGTCTCTGCAATCTCTGTGTCATCCTCACTTGCTTCTTCCACTTCATTAGCTACTTCATTAACTTTTAGGCTGTTCTGTATGTTGGTCAACATTGCTTGGCAAACTGTTTTTGGGTTAGATTCATTATAGGTTTCTATCTCCTCACCCTTGCAACAAAACCTTCAAAATCAACTCCTTTGAATTCTGCCATGAGAGATAAACTGTCTTATGGGGCCAAACATCATGCTCTAGGATTGTGATAAATCCATTTTTCCTATAAAACTTCACTGTCATTTCTGGCTGAACTTTATTCAAAGAAGAACTGACCAGAGGTCAGCATCCAGAGCAGTAACTGATGAAGCAGATGAAGGTGCTTCCACAAGTGAACCATAGATTTGTGTCTTTTGTTGTTGTTCTTGTTGTTGTTGCCCGAGGTAGAGTGCTCTGGTGTCATCATAGCTTATAGCAATCTCAAACTCTTGAGTTTAAACAATCCTCCTGCCTCAGCCTCCCGAGTAGAGGTTAGTGGTGCATACCTCCCGGGTCTACAGGTATGCACCACTAACCTCAGCTAGTTTTTCTATTTTTTGTACAGATTGAAGTCTTGCTCTTACTCAAGCCAATCTTACACTTCTAAGCTTAATCAATCCACCCAGAGTGCTAGGACCACAGGCATGAGCCATTGCACCCAGCCAGATTTGTGTCTTAATAATGAACCACTGCAGGAGCTGCACTTGATAATACATTTCAAAATTTTTTGAAGCCTTAGTCAAGAGTTTGGATTTATGAGGTCATGTTTGGAGGCAGAAATTTTAGCATCACGTTTGTGAGATGATTCACTAGTGGGTGGCCAGGCTAGTTGTCTATCAGTAGAATAGACCATTTCTTCTTCTTTATTTCTCAGTAAATATCCTTTACCACTCTTCAAACAGAACACCAATCATCCATGGACATGTTTGAGTTTGAAGGGACAGGAAGGTCTTTGGGCTTCATCTGCTATAGAATTTCTTAATTATTGTTCAGTGTTAAACTTTACACATGAATAGACTTGTTAGATAGGAAAAAAAACCAAAAGATTTGAGACATTATTTTGCATTCATTTCCTCACATGTAGTAAAATGACATAATATCCCAATACTGACAACCTATGAGGTACAAACTAATTATTTTGTGTGTGTCCCCAGCCACTTTCATTCAATTAGTTGCGTGACTTAGTTCAAAAGGTGACTAATTGGCCCCTGTTTTATGTCACAGAATTATCATCTCATTTAAGATACAGGAAAAGACATTGAGAAATTTTAAATTTAAGCTTAATCACCTTGTCTAAATATTAAACATAAAGAAATAAGAGGAAAGGTAACTGACATGTAAATGATTCCCAAAGCACAAAAATTTCCTACTTGCTCTTGCCCAATGGTACACTGCAAACAATACTTGTATATCTGCAGTCAACACCTGTAGAGGTGGAACACAGAGACTGCTTCCTCTGCTTAACTAGCTGGCGTGATTAGACAAGAATTACTTTCGCAGAAGAGTGTATTAGT
Source organism: Arctocebus calabarensis (assembly GCA_963573935.1). NCBI lineage: Eukaryota > Metazoa > Chordata > Mammalia > Primates > Lorisidae > Arctocebus > Arctocebus calabarensis. The sequence continues at coordinate 7,600 of CAUYON010140166.1, read as the reverse complement.
AATTCCATGGGGTTTCAGAATGATGACTCTACCTCTCACTCTGAAATCCCATTATCCTAAACTAGGAGTGACTGAAAATGTTTATTACTTTGAAATCAAGTGGATTACTTGGTTCTACTTTTATCACTTTTGTGTTCCATTTTTAAGTAAAATGTGTATAACCCTCAAAAATATTGGTCTATTTCGGCTTGGTGCCTGTGGTTCAATGGGCTAAGGTGCCAGCCACATACACCTGAGCTGGCAGGTTCGAATCCAGCCTGGGCCCACCAAGCAACAATGATGGCTGCAACAAAAAAATGGCCAGGCGTTGTGGCGGGTGCCTGTAGTCCCAGCTACTTGGGAGGTGGAGGCAGGAGACTCCCTTGAGCCCAGGAATTGGAGGTTGCTGTGAGCTGTGATGCCACAGCACTCTATCCAGGGTGACAGCTTGAGGCTCTGTCTCAAAAAAAAAAAAAAAATTGGTCTATTTCTACATACACTGTACTGTAAATTTATTTCTTAGAATATAAATTTAAAAATTGTCCTATTTCTACACACACTGTAAATTTATTTCTTAGACCAAAATCTTTTCCCCTTTTGTAAGAGAACATGACTGTGTGCCTATGAAGTTCCAGTCCAGTAGAATCAATTTGGAGTCAATGTTTTGTGATTTTTTTTCTTAGTATTTATTATTGTTATCATCTTATATTGATATATTTATAAACAGGTAACGAGGTTTTTTTTCACAGCAATTATAAAATTAATACTTTAACATTTTAACATGAAGGTACCAGTGTAGCTCCTTGAAAATCAATGAAGGAATTTAATTTCCTGTACTCATTTTCACATTTTAAGGCTCATAGTTTTAAAGGAGTTCTAAATATAAAAGCACTGATTTCTATCAATTAGTAATTCAATCTGACATAGTTAGAAATACAATATATATTTTAAGCAACTATGTCAGTTTCCTAGAGTAAAATTTTGAGCCTATTTGCCCAAATAATTTGTTACCTACAGAGATCTAAATGTTTCTTTCCACAGAAAGCAAGTAGCAGTCAAATAATTATGACTTTTGCATGCAGCAACAATTTTTATCTATAGCAGGTACTCAAGAATATTTTTTAAATTCATCAGTAAAAGTTCACCAACATTTTGATATCGATTTAGAAAGGGAAACATATTAAGACAAAAAAAAACATAGAAAGTAATATTTAAAATTATGTAAATGGAGATTCAGAGACTATTACAAATAGTATTAGAATGACAGTCAAACTAGGTTCTTGCCTCCTTCTGCCATCAGCTAGCTCTATGATATTTTAAAATCCACACACTTAAAATAGATGTAAAGTGAAGCAGACAGTATTACAATGTTAAGGAATGAACACAGGAGCCTAGGAAATAAAATCCCTTAGTGAGCAATCCAGCATTTATGTTAACTTCTCTGGATTTGTTTCCTCATTTTAAAATCAGATTTGAACTAAACAAATGAACTTCCAGTTCTTTCTCACCTCAAGAATGATATAGCTTCATGATAGAAAAAAAAACCAATGGCATGATCAAAATTGCTAAAGTTAAGTCTCGATGACATCCAAAGTTTGATTTTACTTGAAGTTTCCTGGAGAAGGCAAATGTGCAAATCTAAAGGTGTAGCCAGCAGCAATCGGCACAGTGCACCTGTTTACTGAATGAATGAGAAGGCAGGACTAGAATGACAACAATAACTTTTATTTTTATATCTATTAATAATTTACAAAATGTTTTCCTACAACTCATACACATATCCATTTACCCTAAAAATAACCTCTTGAAAACCACAGTAAGTAAACAACTTAGGATACGAAAGCACATGAAGTGTAGACCCAAGTTTCTAAGCCAATGATTAATTCTGGAGTCTATCCTTGCTCTTGACCATAACTGTGTGACCACGTGAGTATCTGTTTCTCCACTGCCTATTTTTTTGTTCCTCCAGGCCTCACTACCTACCCATCAAAAATCCTGTTGTGTCCTTCACCACTTACACCTACATTAGTCATCCTTGGCTGCGTGTCTCAAATACTCATATACATCCATTTTTATCATTCTTCTTTTTCCTCCCACAGTCTCTTTTCTAACCTAGGTGGCTACAAACATAGTTTCTTCGATTTGAAATTCATGTAGCATAAAAAATTAATATTATTGCTAGTTAGTTCATAAACAATCATAAATGTTAAGTGAGATTAGATGTAAGAACAAGAGCCACCGATTTTAACAACTTTATTCTCTTTTAGGTAAACATGTTTAACACTAATATTCAGGAAACTCTCATTCAATTTTAGAAGTTTAAAAACATCATTACAACATCAACAATAGTGATTTTTCTTGTTGCTCTTTAACCTGTTTACTATTTCACCTGCATTAAATATTACATTGCAGTTCACTCTTGAAAAACACGACTTTGAATTGCACAGGTCGAATTTATACTTGGGCCTTTTTCATTTTTCAATCAAACGTAGAATAAAAATATAATATTCCTACAATGTTAAATGTGCATATATGGCAGGCCATCTTTTAGTATTATATGTGCTAGTTCTGCAGGGCTTGAGTGTATGTGGATTTGGGTATCTGCTGGGGTCCTGGAACCAATCCTGTTTAGCAGATAGAAGGACCAGTACACTCTTGTGGGCTAGAGAGTGATAAAACATACGACATAATTCAAAATTCAATCTAACCCTTGAGCCTGACTCCCATTTCAACATGAACATGGTGACATGAATGCCTGCCATATTGTCAATTTTGAAAATGTTCAATGGTTACAGATTATTCCATCTTAGGAAAAAATAATTTTCTCCCTATATCAGTAGGTCTTTGTTGATCTGCTGACAGTTATTGGTATTAATCAAACATTATTTTTCTAAAATGTTTACTGCGCTACAATTTTTAATTTAAAGAAAGAAAAGGTGAATTAAAAAAAAAACCAAACACCAAAAAATACATTTTTTTCTTGATATCATTTAACTCACCGAGGAAGCGCTTTATAAAATCAACATATTATATGGTGATAGTATTTTTCAACTAATAGGCTTTCTGTTTACTATAAACAATATCATCACATGATTTACAGATACAACACAAAATAAACTTTGAATGTGTACGGTCAAAAATATTTTAAAGTTTTCTTCAAAAGTGAAAACATCATGAAATTACCAGATTTGAATATCTACTTCAGGAACATGATTTCAGAGGCTCAGGCACTTGAAATACTTTGGACAACATTAAATGGAGTTATATCCCAATAGTAATTGTAAACTTCCTTTCCAGCATATGTTTGCCCTGCTGATATGTCTGCTACATATATGTTACCGCTACTCTTAATATTATTGCAATTTCAAAGCAATGTGACTTTCATTTGTCAGTTGAAGTTCTAAAAAGATATTATGATGTCTTGGGTTCAACATTATGCCTAGCACCCCAAGAAGCTCTTAGGATTTCTCATTTCCTCAATCACTCCACAGGTCAATCTCTTGCAGCTATTCATGATACATTAATGCTATCAATGGTTTTAAACTTTTTGATGAGTACTACCTCAGATCTGAGACCAATGTCTTGATTTGTACAAGACACACGTGTTTTAAGGATATACATGCATTCAGACTCTCCATGCCTTCCAAAATTTTAATCTCATCATACACAATCAAGTTTTTCTCTCAACTTTTTCAAGTCCACAATGGACCAGTGTCATGGCTTTTGGCACATGCTATTTGTAATACATTCCCTGTGCTCTTCTTTTTAGATGGAATGCTGATTTTCTTTATTTCTGCTTATTAATACTATTTGCTTGCTTCCAGGTTAAGCCAAGCTGAACTTCTCAGCATCTTCAGGAGGCTGCAGCACATATCAATCCTGCCATTCTCTGAAATCTGGTTGCACAAACAGTCTGCAATATCACAGATGTCACCATGGGTTGTTTTCTTAACTTTATTTTAGATCGATCTACTATACATCTGCAGGAAGCTTATAACTTTCTCGTGACTAGAGGTGAAATCTATTAACTCATTATGGGTTGTTATCCATTCCAGATCAATATATACCTACCTTTAAGCCCTTATCCTGCCCCAAAGAAAACAGATTATTTTCTGCACCCAGTCTCAGGATCACCATCATCATCATGTCAAGGTGGGAACAATATTTGCCTTGTTGTGGGAACCTATTGCCTGCTTATTCCAAGTATGGAATTTAAATAAAGATTGCTTGTCATATGACCAAGTCCTCCTAAAAATACAGTAATCTATTATAATTAAGAATTTCTTTGAAATGCTCTTGCTATTGCTATTACTACTAGATACAACCAATCAATCAAGATCTCTGTAATACTGAAAATTATGTGCAATCTACCTTAATGTCCTTTCTTGTGCATTTCTGCAAAGAAACAACCTAGCCGTTTAAGTGGAAAAGACCAGATTGTTTTTAAAAGCCGTTGCTGTAATATTAATGAAACATGTAGCTACCTTCTAAAATAATCTATTGCTCTTCACCGATGTAATAGTAGTTGTTGCTGTTAATTTTTCCAGGAGAAAAATCATAATAGGGATTCCAAGTTCTATTTTGCAAACATAGGTTCCTTCACTGGCAATTTGCTAATGCTAATAACGCTGCTAGAGGTTATTTAATAATAATAGTTTTCTGTTTTGATGATAGCCACAAGCAAATAGATCACATTCGCCCAATTACCCATTCAGTTAACAAGAATAAATGAGAGTTTTTAACACCTGTTATCTGTCATCTACTTTGACTCAAATTAGAGACAATGGCATAGACACTTGAGAATGTGCACTACTTTATGTAAGTAAAGTCTATTTCTGTAATAGAAGTCAGAAAATGCATTTGTAGGTCAAATATCTACCACTTTATAACTAGCAGTGATTTGTTCAATACAGCACATACCAATCAAATACATTCAAAATAGATTACTAGTGTCCAAGCTTATCAATCATAGGTTTGTTTAATAAATATGTATAGCACTTTATGAAAGATATACCCATCAAAGTTTTTTTTTTTAAGTTAATTCACCTACTGAAGGGACAAGATGAGGCATAAGAGAAAGCTAAAATGCTCTGAAACCTAAAATACACTGGCACTACATGCCTCAATATAGATGTTCCTATCACCTTTTTGCAGGTAAGAAAACAGAGGCTCATAAACTGAAAATAAATTGCCCAGTATTGCAGTGAGAAAGTGGTATAGCTTTATTCAATCCACCTCTACTTGGCCATAAAGTCTTCCTTTTCTTTTGCACTGTTCCTTCCTCTTATAACTAGAAACAAATAGGAAGCATATAGAGAAAAGTTACCAAGTAATTTTAAAACTTTTGAGCTCCATTAAAAAAAAAAAAACAACAACTATGTTAAGTAATTTTTAATGAGGGCAAATGCTGGAAGGTAGAAAGTATATAAAGGAAAGAGAAGTTCTTCTCAAACTGCCTACAGGTAAAGGAATTGGTTGTGTGTTTTAGTTTCAAACTGCCATCCTATGATACTTTTACAATATATAATAAAAATAAGTTAATAGAAAAATGTTCATGGGTTTGGGTGCCCTAGCAATGCCAAACTGGTATAAAAGTTCCTAAATGCTTACTTATAATTTTTGTGCTAGAATCTAGTACCTGTGTGTGGTGTCTTCACATTGAGTAATACTGAGTTATGGGACAAGTGAGAATAAGGTAGCAAGTTTCACAATATTAACATATATATTAGACCGTATATATTATGCATATGTAGCTTATTGAAGTAAAAAGGATCCCTATCCTCCAAAACAATTATTGTAAAATCTTGTTACTTCATTAAGCTGCTTTTTATATGAAAGAAAGTAAAAGTCGGCTTAACATTAAGAAAGCTAAATACAGAATAAAATATGTATAGTCTTTCTGAACCAGAGAGAAAAAACAAAGGCCTGTCAACTACTCAGATAACACACATTTTTGTTCTGACTTTATATATATTATTACTATTAAGTATCAACATGGCTAATTAATTTTGAATATGGTAATTATTATTCGGTAGTTAAAATTATTTCATCTTTCTGACAGGCTCTGGGGATGTGAATTGTTCTGACTGAATATATTGATAATCACTGTGATGGGGAAACAAGATGACTAATGCTGTGTTTATCCTTTCTGTCAAAGCTGGCACATGAAAACAGGTTTCCACACTTGCCATTTTCCAAAACGTGGCAGCAGTTCATAATAGATCCCTAAACGCATTTTGACAAAGTGAAAATTTGTTTTACATCATGAGATCTGGGCAACGATTCTAGAAAAATGTGCTAATTAAATTCAGAAAACAAACAAAAATACCCCCCATGAAATAGTTTTTCCCATAGCCTTGTCAGTAGCTTAGTGTAACAACAATGTTACTCAATTTTCACTTTTCTTTTTCAAATGTTACTAACCAGAGAATGGACAGCGTCAACAGCAATGGTCAGAGAAGTGAGATCAGTATTTACTGATTAGTCTAAACAATTATCAGGGTTTGGTTTTTTTTTATAATTTGGGAATTATACTATCTTATTAATTGGGGCATTTAGATAAAGCTACAGCTCAGTGATACTGGAATTATTTTGTATTTAATATTTGCTTTTTTTTAGTGTACATAAGAACAGGAACTTATGGTCAAGTTTTAAGTAAAACAAGTAGCATCAGTTAAGATCTATGCAAAGCTGTTATTTTTGTGAAAAAAACAAATCTTTCTTGACATCATAAAATTGAACTAGCATGTGTTTATTATTCACATTAATCCTAAATAGATCAAAGGTAGTTTTGAAAAACATTTTATAACACCTAACAAAAGTTCATCAATTGTAGAAAATTCTTTAATACTAAAATACTTAATGAAACACAATATGAAAGATAATTTGAAAATCATAAAATGTAGAAGAATATTTTTTCAATTATTTTGTAAATGGCACAATTTCCACTTAAATGTCCAAAACAGAGAAGATAATAAATTCAAGATGATAATAGAAAGGCCAGTTAATAATGAATATGCCTAAAAATGCAAGCAAAATAATGATTTATTAGATTAAGTTTGCTCTGTGAGGTCACAAATATGATTCTTACCAAATAGGAGTTGATAGAGTCAAATGGCGGGAATTGCCCACTTAGAACCTCCCACCCAGGAAACAGCTGGACAAAGGGAGTGTGCCCAGCACTGCCCTTCTGACCCTCTAAAATCCCGTCCACCTTAACGCACCTGCCGTCTTCCCTCTCGGCTCAGCTCACCCACACGGGGGTGGGGGGAATAATGGCCGATGTTGCCCACACAGAACCTGGATTCTGTTTCCTTTCTTTCACGCTGTGGAATAATCTTTTATTTTTGACCTTTGACCTCTCAGTAGTTCTGTAAATGATTTTTTTTGTTGTTGTTGTTGAGACAGTCTCACTCTATCACCCTCGGTAGAGTGCTGTGCAGTCACAGCTCACAGCAACCTCCAGCTCTTGGGCTTAAGCGATTCTCTTGCCTCAGCCTCCCAAGGAGCTGGGACTACAGGCGCCCGCCACAGCGCCCGGCTATTTTTTGATGCAGTTCGGCCAGGGTCAGGTTCGAACTCGCAGCCCTCGGTATATGGGGTCAGCACCCTACTCGCTGAG
>CAUYON010140163.1:0-61415 GCA_963573935.1 Arctocebus calabarensis | reverse complement strand
GACTTGAGGGAAAGTCTTTGTATGGGAAATAGGAAGGTCGCCCTCCAGCCTTTGAGAAGCTTAATAGTCAGATATGGGAAAATGAGAGAAAGTGCCCTTTTTTGTTCCACAGCTATTTCTTGCTCTATCTCACTGGACTTTCTTCAGCGGCAGTTTCAGCGGAGTTAGGTCAGGTCCAGGATGGGAGAATCCATTCTTCTGCTCAGGGCTCTTCTCTCCTGTGTCTCCATTCACTTCCTGCTGCTCATGCTCTGGGCTTTGGAGCACCTGCTCCTTCTGAAAACTTCTCAATTCTTACGTTTTTGATTTTTGGAGAAACACCTTTCTTCTCCAAGGGCTCCTTTTTCTTTTTCACACTTGCTTTTAGGTGAAGCAATGTCATCTTGAGATGGCTCCCCTTTCTTTCTTGCCTTTTTGGCTTTAGGAGAATTCATGTCAGCTTCAGAAGGACCTGCTTTCTTTTTAACTTATTTAGCTTTGGGGGAATGGTTTCTTCCTCTTCTGCTGCCTCTTCGGTCTTACTTGATTTTGGTCTCTCTTGTCTTTCTTTCTTCTGGACTTGCTTTTGCAGCATCTCCACTTGTTTGCCAGTGGCGTCTGATTCCAAATCGGTGTCACTAAGAAAGAAGTCCTCCCAGCATTATTCAGCACCTGCTGTCCAGGTCCAGCGGTCTCCTCAACCATGTGGAGAGAAAGGCATTATTCACATTCTTATATTGCTTGGCGCTGTACAAATTATCTCACTCAGTTAGTGCTCCCAACAATCATGAGGTAGATTATTTTTATTATCTTGGTCTCAGAGATAAGGAATTTGAGCCTACCTTAATTACCTGAGCGCCTAAATTATTTATCCAAGGCAAAACCCAAAAAGCAGTAAGTTGTGGCAAACCCAGAACCTAGTGTGGATTTTGGGCACAAGTACCTCACTGAGAGCAAGTTAAGAGACATTAAATTAGAAGGTCAAAGTAAGTGCCCAGAGGGTTGAGTCAAGGGCAAAAATTAGGCCTAATGTTCTAAATTAGTCATGGTATCACTCGATTTTAGGAGTACTTCTGGATGACAATTTTATTTAAATCTGTGGGGCTAGATTTTTTTCTTTTAATAGACAAAGTCTCACTTTGTCCCCCTTGATAGAGTGTCGTGATGTCACAGCTTACAGCAACCTCCAACTCCTGAGCTTATGCGATTCTCTTGCCTCAGCCTCCTGAGTAGCTGGGATCACAGGCACCCGCCACAACGCCCAGCTATTTTTTGTTGCAGTTTGGCCGGGCTGGGTTTGAACTCACCACCCTCGGTATGTGGGGGGTGGCGCCCTACTCACTGAGCCATGGGTGCCACCCAAGGCCAGATGTTTTTAAGATGTCAGAATTTGTTATTCTTTTAGGAACATGATATAGAACACATTTCTACTACATAACCCCTCTGGCGAGAACTGGCACTATATCCCATAATCAAATATATTGGAGTCTATAAATGTGGGCACTACTGTCTTGCTCTGGTCACTTCTAGCTCATAAAATGGGGGTAACATTAGTTGAAGTCTAGACATGCCTCGGGAAATACAAATTTTTCTGTTGCTTCTCCTTCACGGTTCTATGAAAGCCTCTGTCACTCCACCTTCCTTTACTCTTAAACTCTTGACGCTGAGGTTGAGAGGACAGCAGAGACTCCCCAGGAATTCCATCTCCTCTGAGTGCTCTGCAGACTGGGGGTTGTAAAGGGGGCTAACGGGAGGAGCAAGTTCTCAGTCCTGCGGAGCTGTCAGCCTCAAGGTGAGCTCACCACCCACACACACTGAGGTGTGTCCAAGACAAAGGCAGAGGAAAGGGCCACTACAGGTGTCTGAGGTGGAGCCAGCCCTCCATAGCCACATTATGGCCCCAGGGAGGGCCTGTACTTCAGAGAAATAAGAGTGTTGTCTGAATTCCGGGAGCTGAGCGTAGTGTCTAGGTGTCAGGAGATGCAGGGGGGTGTATTTGTGGGAGGCTGGTGCGGAATGAGGAGCTGTTGAGGTGGTGTGGGCACCTTTGTGATAACCTACTGACAAAGGTATCGTCTAATGAAGACAAGCAACACAAAAGCTATGCAACAAAACTGTTTATTTAAAAGACCAAAACATAAATATTGATTAAAAAATCATAGAAAACCGACAGTTGGATTGTTCCTAAGGTACCTCGTTCAGCAAGATTTCCTTTCAGGGATTCCCTCTAAGACATTTCTCCTGAGGAGACATCCACTCTGCCCTTGAACACTTCTCCATGATGAAGAATGCTGCTTCTGTTATTGGGACAGTTCCAGTTGGTAGAAATTGCTCTCTTCTCCCCAGGCCTTTGCACTCACTGGTGTCCATTCTGTCCTCTAACTTTGTAGACAAAGTCTAATTTCTATTCCATATGGAAGCCATTCAAATATTTGATGATCCTGTATTATTACAGTACAATTACAGTATATTTTCCTCAGGTAGCTTTTCTTTATAAAACATTCCTGTATCATCCTCTGAAAACCCTAGCTTAAAAAAAAGCTGGCATCCAGAAGTCTTTTTTAAGCTGAGTTATACACTGACCAGTGTAGAGGACTTGGGCTTGATTTTTACCCTTGGCTCAACCCTCTGGGCACTTCCTTTGACCTCCTAACTTAATGTCACTTAACTTGCTCTTGGTGAACCGTTTTGGCTATCAGTGCCTATCTTTTCTAGATGCTGACACATTAATGCTGTCTAATTAATATCAAACTATTCTTAGTTTTCTGAAGATAAAAATTATTTTAATAATTTTTTGACATTTTCTGTCTACTAGGCTTAAGGAAACGGATTTTTTTTTTTGAGACATAGTCTTGCTCTGTTGCCTAGGCTAGCGGGTAGTGGCATCATCATACCTCATTGCAACCTCCAATTCCTGGGGTCAAGAGATCCTCCTGCCTCAATCTCCCTGGTAGGTGGAACTACAAGCCCACGCCTCCCCCAATTAATTTTTTTCTATTTTTTTTTTTAGAGACAGGGATTTTGCTATATTGCTCAGGCTAGTCTGGAAATCTTGGTCACAGCACTTCTCCCACTTTGGCTTCCCAAAGTGCTGGGATACAGGACTGAGCTATTGTGCTGGCCAGTCTACATGACTTCTCACTGGTCATTCCCAATGAGAGACAGGTTCTGTCATTCTCCTGAATGGAGCTCATCTGGGTCTGGTAAATTGCTCTCATTTAAAACCATTCTGATTTCATTCTAGGTGATAATAGATTTTCTGTTCTTTGCAAGCCTGTAACAGAAGTCAAAGAATTCTGCAGTTACTAGGGAGATTGAGCTATGATGATGGCACTGTCCTCTAGCATAGGCAACAGAACGGAATCTCAAATAACAATCCAGAAGGCCTGCCTGCCTACCTCGTACCTCTTGTCCACTATCAATATTTCTTTTTTTTTTTTTTTGAGACAGAGCCTCAAGCTGTCACCCTACATAGAGTGCCGTGGCATGACAGCTTACAGCAACCTCCAATTCCTGGGTTCAAGTGAGTCTCCTGCCTCTGCCTCCCAAGTAGCTGGGACCACAGGCGCCCGCCACAATGCCGGATCATTTTTTGGTTGCAGCTGTCATTGTTGTCTGGTGGGCCCAGGCTGGATTCGAACCCGCCAGCTCAGGTGTACGTAGCTGGTGCCTTAGCCCGTTGAGCCACAGGCGCTGAGCCAACTATCAATATTTCTTACCTTCCTCCACTGTGGCCTTTCATTCTAGTCTTCTGAAATAGAGAAAACTCACTTCTCCTTGAACATTTTTGATGAATTCCAGGCCATTCTGGGTTTTATTCTTTCCTACACGAATTTTACTCTTTACAAGGTACCCAACAAATATATATGAATAATAATTTTAAATAGTAATTTATTAATTTGATCTATTCCTTTAAGGATAATTCTGATGCCTACAAGTTTGCACCCAAGAATGTTGTTGGTTAGGGCTGGGAAAGTTCTGGAGTACGTTCTTCTAGACACACCAGGTGTCATGTCACAGGATGTCCTGACCAGAGCCAGAAGGGTGACTCTGAGTATGTGAACGAGGGGCTGTGAAAAAGACATCTGGGGCTGACTGGGCAGGACCTAAGGGGAGAGAGAGAGCTGCAGTGAAATTCTAGAGGGAATCAGGGAAATCTGTCCCTGATTGTGCCAAATACAAACTGGTATTCCTTCCCCTCCTGGTTCACACGCAGTTGGAAGTGGGAAAGGCAGTGGTGGTATAAGGTGGGCTATGGCCCTCCCTCTGTTTAAGAGGGCACCAGGGAAATCTTGGTGCTACCACTTGCCAGTCAGGCCATCAGCCCAAGGACAGCAGCAGGTAGTACAAGTCACAAGATGGGCATAACATCAGACAGCTCTGAGAACAGGACCTACCCCTGCCTGGGGCCGCCACTTGGTGTCTTCTTTTATAAAGTAGGGACAATAGGACCTTCCCTGCTTCCTTGTCTGAGCTGATTATTAGGAACAAGTGAAAATAATGCACACTAATGTGCTTTAAAATTATACACCTCTGTCCCAAGAGCCTGTATGCCTTTTTGAGCCTGCCTAGATGTGAACAGAAACAGAAATTTCAGCCTTCCTACTTTTTCCTTGGTCAGCATTGCTGAGCACATGCTCCAGCCTCTCCCGCAGGCGGTCATTGATGCAGACGGACTCCTCCAGGCGCTGGCGCAGCTTCTGGATCTCAACAAGATTCTTTTCCAGCAGGTCGGCCCCTGTTACACATCAGCAAGACATGGGAGAGGTAGGAGATGGGAAAGCCTGATTGTGCCTGCGCTGGTGGGGGGCCTGCCTGGGGACTCTCTGCAAGATCCCTGCCAATCTTCATCCTTTTGCCAACCCCCTCCGCTCTCCTGGGCGTCCAGGCAGCACCAGGCAACTTTAAGAGCTGGGTGTTCAGTTACAAGAGGGCCTCTTGAAAGAAACTTTGCAGGGCTTACTCCCAGTGAGAGACTGAGGACATGTAAGGGAGATGGACAGTGGGCTGGACCCACTGGGGTGACAAGCTGTGTCTGGGCAGGACTGCCTAGCAACAGGAAAGTTTGTCTACCTCCCAGGTCTGACCGATAACAACCCAAGGCCTCCCTGCCCACCTCATCCCTCTTCTAGCTGATGATCCCGGACTGAACAACCCTTCCTATTCACCTACTCAGGGAGAGAAGAAACCAGCTAAAGGCATATGAGATTAAACCAGGGGTGAATAGTGAGTGATACTGAGTGTTTTTCTTCGACCAATTTTGGTGAAGAGGAACATGGAAGAGGCTGGGGCAGTGTCAAGACCAGAAGGTTGAAAAGGAGAGAAGGGAACAGTCTTCAAGGAAGGAAAAATATCCACACAGGGGAGAACAAGGCCAAGAATAGGGTTCATCTGCTGGGACAATTAGTTAGGGTCAAGCTTTTCTCTGAGAATTTCAAATATCTCATTGTTACACTAACTGAGATCCAGAAGCTGCTTCGAGCTGCTCCTTTACATAGCTGCAGCCCTAGCCGTGGGATGCCTGGCTCCAAACCCCAAAGCACAGTTTAAGAGGGCAGGTTAGCTTATTGTTGTGAGCATTGTGTGTGTGTGTGTGTGTGTGTGTGTAAAAGAGAGAGAGAGAGCAAGATTGTATGTGTGGGGGGGCAACTCTGTAGAAATAGTTTTCCATCCCACAGTAGCTCCTGACTTAAGGAAGCCCTTCTCCATGGAGGTCTGCGGTAATAGTCTAGAATAGTCTAAATCTAGGCCTTAGAAGGTTGTGGCAGGGAGAGAAAGGTGAGTGTGAATGAGGTCACTCATTCTCCTTCTAGAGCACCTCTGAGTGTCCCTGGCCGCCCTTTTTCTTCTGCCCAGACAGTTTCCAGGTAGAGGGTTAGGAAAAACACTTGTTAAGAGCCAGCCCTGAGCCAGAATCTCATTCTCTGGCAGACCTATGGGACATTGCCCCTCATCTTCTCACTCACTTCTGTGAGCCATGTTCTAACAGAGGAATAAAAAATCCTCTGGCCAGGGAAGGAATGTGTCATTCCTGTTAATGCGCTCTGTTTCACTAACTGCTCATTTGTGTTTTACCAGAGGATTTGGAGTTGGGCCAATACAAAGAGGAGAAGGAGGATAGGTCCCCAGATGCGTTCATTTTTTGAGGTCTCATCTCTTCCCAAAGGCCACTGCTGCCATGTTCTGATGTCCTGCTCAGCTGGGTAGTACCGTGCAGAGGATACAAGGTCTGGGCAGACCTGGCTTCTGAATGATTGCTGGGCAATACAGTTGAATCAGCAGGAATAGCAGGGCTGACATCTGTACAGAAAGGAATGTGAATGAGAAACAAACAGGGAAGTCATAAGGAAGTGTTTTGAAGGTAGTTATGGTGGGCTCAATAGCATCCTCCAAAAATTCACATCCACCTGAAACTTCAGAATTGTGACTTATTTGTAAATGGGGGGGGGGGTCTTTGTGGATGTAATTAGTTGAGATGAGATGATACTGGATTGGGGTGGGCCCTAAATCCAACATAAATTGATGTCTTTATGAGAGGAGACAGACATAAAGAGCCATAGAGGAAAGAAGACCATGTGACAGAGGCAGGAGATTGGAGTGATGTGTCTGTTAGCCGAGGAATACTCCCAGAAATCACAGAAGCTAGGAAAAGGCAAGGAAGGATTCTTCTCCAGAGCCTTCAGAGAGAGCATGGCCCTTAGCCAACCTTGATTTCAGACTTCTAGCCTCCAGAATAAATTTCTATTGTTTTAAGATACCTGATTTGTGGTACTTTGTTCTGGAAGCCTTAGAAAACTAAAAAAGTCGAAGCATGAATCCTATGTACACAATTTTGACATGAGGACAATTAATAACAATTAATGACATGGTGGGGGTGGGGGAAGGGGAGAGCAGAGAGAGAAAGAAGGAGGGAGGGATGGGGAAAGGAAAAGCCGAGAGAGGGAAGGAGTGAGGGAGGTGGGCTCTTGGTGTGTGCCACAACTTTTGGGGGCAAAACACGATTGTAGTTTTTGGCCGGGGCTGGGTTTGAACCCACCACCTCCAGAATATGGGGCCGGCGCCCTACTCCTTTGAGCACAGGCGCCACCCACAAAACACGATTGTAAGAGGGATTTTACCTAACAAATGCAATCAGTGTAACCTGGTTTCTTGTACCCTCAATGAATCCCCAACAATTAAAAAAAAAAGAAAAAGAAAAAGAAAGTCATTCAGGGAATGAAGACTATGGTAGACCAGTAATCCTAAATCTACTACTAAATATCAATTAGATTAAGACTCATTTCCCAAAGACTGCAAGTTTCACTCCAAAATTACTGTCATAACTTAGACCATGACATCAAGAAGTAGTGGTTGGATCTGAGGGTCACAGTGCACACACAGCAGAAGTATCAGGACCCCTCTCCTAGCTCCTTCTATGACCCACCCCTAATCCCAGAATTACCCCAGGGATGTACTTAACTAATGTTTCCTCTAATAGCAGGACTCACTGCTAATTTTAGGAGTCAAGAGAGAAAGGGCTGAAGCATTTTGCTGGTCTGTGAATGGGTAACTACTCAGCCAACAGTCTCAGTTCTCACCAGCAACATTCCAGCTAATTCTTCATGGGAGAAGAATTAGCTATACTGAGGCTGGAGGAGGTAGAGACAACGTACAGAGAATCTGGACAGCACTGTTGCCCTTCCTGGTGGTTCCTCTCTTCCTGCCTCAACTGACTCTGGACCTCTACTGTGAGGGAGTCTGGGCAAGGCAAGTAGTGATTTGGATCCAACTTAGAATGGCTCACAACACTGCAAAAATAATTTTGAAATACAGTTCACACTGTCTGGCTCCTGTCCATATCTACAATAACTGGAGTACTCTTGCATGGGTGATCATACCTGGCATCTTATAGCTCAATGACCCTAAGAGAACATGGCCATGTCCTTTGGGCCCTGTCTTGTGCTGCTTGCAGAGGCCAGACCTTTGTGTTGGGCACATGGGACAGAAAGAATGGAATGAGAAATATACTGGCTTGCAAAGTCTAGGAAAGAGGTGCTGAGAAGGGGTGAGCACCCTCTCCATGTAGTCCCTGATGGCTCAGGCTACAGAGTGCAGTGGATGGAGCCTGAGCTTGGAGTCAGGTAGATTTGAAGTGAATGTTAGCCCAAGCTGGGTTGTTTTCAGCAAGTTCCTTGCTTTTGGTGAGCCTCTGAGTCCACAGCTATAAAACCAGGGAATGACCACCTTGCTTGAGGGAATTACTGTGCCAATTAAATGAGGCAACATAAATATAGCGCTCAATAATATGAGCATAATAGGTGTTCAGGAAATGTCAATTTCCTGCTTTTCCCTGGTGGCTCTAATCCTAGGAAATAGTTCACTGTTTTGCTCCTCAGGGAGCAGGAATAGCACCAGGTCAAAACCCATTTTGGCCCAGTCACTGCCTAAAATTGTGAATTTGGAAAAAAATAATCAAACATAGCCACGAAGGAACTAAAGATGATTTCTTGGTATTGCCCACGTTAGGATTTGACTCATAGTTGCCTGAAATTTCAAATACTTTTCTCAGGAGGGAAATTAAAGAGAAAACTGAGTAAAAGAAAATAAAGGCTTGATCATCTTCTCCCATCTCAACCAGGGCTACCGAGGGCCTTCTTAGGGGAATTTGAAGTGAGGGCCACACACGTGGGGTTGGTGAAAGGGTCAGCTTGAACTTCATGACATGTCCCAGTTATTGATAGTTTAGAGGATATTACAGAAAAATTTTTAGGAGATGGATGGGATCTGTAAATCCATAAATGACAAAGAATATTTAGTGGTGAACAGAAAATAGGAACCTTGGAATCCTTACCCAAGGATTCCAAGACTGGGGAAAAAATGTTAGCCACCTTCATGTCCCTGGCCTGGAGATAACATGACTGTGTTGCGGTGATGAAAATGTATTTCCCCCCCTTCTCCTTTCCAACTCATGTGTCCTTTCTCTGCCCCAAGTCCAACATCAGCTTCATGCCAGTGTCTAGTGACTGATGACATGGGAAACTAGGAATGGAGAAAAGCCACCTGATACCCTTGGGGTCTTTGATTGGCATTGAGTCCCAAAGCTGTGCCCAACCAAGGATATCACAGTGGATCTATAGGGCCTGTCCTCAAAGAGGCTTCCCCATGGCTCCCCTCAACTGAAGCTTGTGGGTACTCACTGATTGCAGCCACTGCAGGACGCACTTCCTGCTCAGCAGTCTGTGCAGAAGTGCTGCTGTGGGAACGGTGGGTGGCAGCCTGCATGTGGCTGCTGGAGAGGACCTGGGGCCACGTCTGGGGCCAGGCGCCCTGCTTGGTCTCTGGGACTTCTGTCACTTTGCCCTTCTTATGCATCTCCCTCAAGAGACTGGTGGGATAAGAAAGGCAGAAGGAAAAATAAATGTCACCTGAATGCCACAGCTCTAGTGACCTGGAAGCTCACAAGCCAAGCCAAGGAGAGTCAAGAAGATTACACCTTCGGAGAAGAAGCCAAACAATTCATTCCTGTTTGGGGGAGAGTGGAAGGCAGTGGGGCAGGAGCAGGGAGCACAGTAGCTATCTAGTGCATTGGCCAGAAACACCCTAAGGGAAAGAGAAGATCCATCGGGTGCTTTAAATAATACTCAGACTTCCTTCACAAGACACCCAGAGGCCCATAAGCCTTCGATTCACTGTGTGAACATAACCTCTTAAATAGTGTTTAAAGTAGCCCATTTAAAACTGGTTCCTGAAGCAAACGCAATGCAGCCTTCCAGGTGTTGTGCATTTTCTAGATCTCCTTCCCTAAGTATAGAAATACCATAAAAACCTTAGTTGGCAAGAAAAAATTGTAGCTATTTAGCACATCTGCCAGAGCTCCTGGGGTCACCCTTGAAGAAAACAGATATAATCCTATCCTGGTCTTTAAACAGCCAGGGGAAATCAGAAGTGATCCACCTAAGATCTGGATACTTAGGTGAGAGTGACTTTATATTACTAAACTGGTGAATTAATGTGAGAATTGGAACCAAAATAATAATACATTTTTTAATAGGAAAGGAGATTACCTTCTCACTAAAGATACATAATAATTTGATGAAAAAATAAAATAATACAATAAGCTATTTTTTTAAACTGGGTATGTGAGCTGCTGTTCCTTTGATATTTTGGCCCTTGGTTCTGGGTCCTTTACCAGACGACATTTGTCATAGACCCTGGAAAACTGGAATCACCTGAGGGTGGTCAGAGGCACCTGTCTTGCTTGATTCTTCTTACTTGTAAAGTCATCTGCAAACCAAACGCAAATAAGAACAGTCAAAATTTAAGGAAGTCTCATTTCCCAGATTACAAACTCTTGGTTCTATCTGGGAACAG
The DNA here is from genome assembly GCA_963573935.1 of Arctocebus calabarensis. NCBI lineage: Eukaryota > Metazoa > Chordata > Mammalia > Primates > Lorisidae > Arctocebus > Arctocebus calabarensis. Next base: position 51,086 of record CAUYON010140163.1, on the reverse strand, counting down.
AGACATGACTACTTCATACTTGAGTCCAGGATTCTCTGAGTTTTCCCAGATTTGGGGTTGAGTCTTTAGAGAGCTTGCCTGGTAGGATTCTCTGAGCCCACTACAAAGAGCATCATCTCCTCTTGCTCTGCCCTGAGTCACAGCAAAAAACTAAATATGTCTTTTCCCCCACTGATTGTGGCACTTTTATCCAGCTGGCCTCTAGATCACTCCAGCCAGAGCCTCCAAGTCATGGCACAAGGCTGGTACAACAGATTCACGGTTATGTGTCATGTAACAATTTTCATGCAGAACGTACTCTTTTCTCTGAGGAGATGATAGACATCCTTGTTCTGCCTCTGCATCTGCCACCTGGAGACAGCACAATGGCCTGAAGCCTTCTGTTACTATGTGCCCACGGACTGCTCTAGGGAAATTCTAGGTAAAAGGCTCCTGAAATAACTAATGTTCCCACAAGTTGGTACGTACAGTGCCTAAACCATGCCAATTCAGCATGATTGTCATTTCTTTGAAGTATACTGATTAATATCACTTACTTGATTTTTAGAATAATTATGTAACCTTCAGGGTGTGGTATTATTTGGTCTAATTTTTTAGGTGAGGAAACAAATTAAAAGCCATCCAGAGCAAGTAATGAACACATACAAGCTAGAGCTAGGGTCTTAAGATTTCTTGTTCAAGGCCTTCACAATGACCAGCTGCTCCTGTTCCTTTTCTCTTTCTGCTATTATTTTCAAATAAATGCCACCACCCCTCTAGATGCCTCCTTCCCTATATGGCCAGGTGGAAGGTGCCGATAGTCATCATGGATCCTCAGCCCCAGGTTTCTCCTTGGAGCTTCTCACCAGCCTGCTCTGACCCTGCTATTGTCCCAATGTGACTATTACAAAGCAGAACTCCTTTCGCAGACAGTGGTGGGCTTGTGTGAGCTAGGACCTTGAGAAGGACTGAAAGGCTTCCTAAGTTCTGGCCAATTTACCAGTACTGAATTTGCTGGCAAGGCTCTCTGCCAGCTGGCTTCCTTTGGCCAGTTGTTCACGGAAGTGCAGTTCCATGTAGTGGTCAATGCTATGGCTGCGGAGTAGTTCCTCAAAGGTCTTTACTGTGTTTTTGACATGCTGGATGAGAAGGGAAGACACTGCTCTCCCAATCCTCATCTTCTGTCGTAGATGGGTCAATTCTCGAGCCTGATCCTGGATCAAGGAATGATATTTCCTACAGTGGAAAGAAAGAAATAAGGATAAAAAGGGGTGACTGGTAAGTTATGTTTTTTTAAGAAGGTAATTGAGAATCTTACCAAAGGAAGCCCCACACTGAACTCACACACGTTCAGGGATCAGAATATGGCAAATTGAATGAAGGAATGAAGAAAAATAAAAATGATCTCTGTGTGAAAGACTCCTTCTAAGATTGTCATTTGCCCTGCCTCCCCCAAGAAGAAAAATCACACAATCCTATCAATAGAAGAAAAAGCATTCAACAAAATCCAACTCCTATTTATTTATTTATTTATTTATTTATTTTGAGACAGAGTCTCACTTTGTTGTCCTCGGTGGAGTGTCATAGTGTTATAGTTCACAGCAACATCAAACTCTTGGATGAAAAAACTCCTTTTGCCTCAGCCTCCCAAGTAGCAGGGACTACAGGCACCTGGTACAATACCTCGCTAATTTTTTTTTTTCTTTTAGAGATGAGGTCTCACTGTTGCTCAGGTTGGTCTTAAACTTTTGAGCTCAGCTGATCCACCTGCCTCAGCCTCCCAGAGTGCTAGGATTACAGGCATGAGCCACTGTATGAGCCCCAACACCCATTTATCATAAAAATTCTCAGGAGGCTGGGTGGAGTGGCTCATACCTGTAATCCTAGCACTTTGGGAGGCCAAGGTGGGAAGATGACTCAAGGCCAAGAGTTCAAGTCAACATAGACAAACATCTCTATAAAAAAATATTTTTTTTAATTAGCTAGGTATAGAGGTATGTGCCTATAGTCCCAGCTACTCAGGAGACTGAGGCAGATAGATTACATAAGTGCAGGAGTTCAGGCTACAATGAGTTTCGATTATGCTGAGGAAGGAGAAATAAATCTTATACTTCTTAAATAAGCAGCAGACAGCTGCAGAAAAACTCCTCTTCCAACCATAAGAACATACTTTACAGCTAAGATAACCTTGAAAAACAAAAAAAAAATCCGTAACTAACAATAGTACCCTGGTTTCTGGGTAGCCATAACATCTGTAGCCATAACTATGTAGCTGATATTGAACTGAAGAAAAAAAAAGGTATAAAAGTTTGGGAAAGAACTGCTTCTTGGAACTCAGCATTTCATATCTTGAGGCACTTGAGTTTTCAGCAATTAAAGGTTCCTTCCTCTACATTGTTGGTGTAAGTGGCTGTTTTAATTCACAGTTTCCTGTAACAATGCCACTTCACTCCCACTGGGGCAACAAAGTGAGATCCTATGGAGACATAAAAACAAACAAACGAAAAAACTCTCAGTAAACTAGGAATAGAGGAGGAATGTCCTCAACTTGATAAAGAACATGTACAAAAACCCTGCAGCTAACATCATGCTAGGAACTAGAAACTTTCTCACTAAGATCAGGAACAAGGTAAAGATGTTCTCTTTCAACATCATACTGGAAGTCCTAATTAATACAATAAGACAAGAAAAGGAAATTAAAGGTATACAGATTAGAAATGAAGAATTAGAACTATCACATTCATGGATAACACAATTATCTATGTAGAAAATCTGAAAGAATTGGCAAAAATATACATCTTCTGGAACTAATAAGTGATCAGAGAAAAGTTGCAGAATGCAAAGTTATAGTACAAAAGTCTATCATTTTTATACAAACTAGGAATGAACAAGCAGAATTTGAAATTTAAAACATCCTATCATTTATATTAGTACTCCCCCAAATGGCATACTTAGGAATAAATCTAACAAAAAATGAGCAAGATCAATATGAGCAAAACTACAAAACTCTTTTTGAAAAATATCAAAGAAGATATACATGGCAGAAAGAGATTCCATGTTCAAGGATAGGAAGACTCAAAACTCTTTTTGAAAAATATCAAAGAAGATATACATGGAGAGAGATTCCATGTTCAAGGATAGGAAGACTCAATACTGTCAAATGGTAGTTCATCCTAATTTGACCTAAAGATTCAAGGAAATATGAATCAAAATCTTAGCAAGTTATTTTGAACCAACAAACTGATTCTAAAGTTTAAAGAGAGAGGCAAATACTCAGAATAGCCAATGCAATATTGAAAGGACTGACTTTAAGGCTTACTATAAAGTTATAGCAAGCAAGACAGTATGGTATTTGTGAAAGAATAGACAAATAAATTAGTGGAACAGAATAGAAAACTCAGAAGTAGACCTGCAAAATATAGTGGATTGATCTTTGGCAAAGGAGAAAAGGCAATGCAATGGGAAAAGGTGGTCTTTTCAACAAATGGTACTGGAACAGTTGAACGTCCACTGTTCAACTAAAATAAAATCTAGACAAAGAACTTATATTCTTCACAAAAATTCACTCAAAATAGATCACAGACTTAAATATAAAACACGAAACTATAAAAAAAAATCTAAAAGGTAACGTAGCAGAAAATCTAGATAATCTTGAACTTGGAGATGATGTTTTAGATACAACGCCACAGGTGCAATTCATGAAAGAAATAATTGATAATCTGGAGTTCATTAAAATTAAAAACTCTTGCCCTGCAAATGACCCTATCAAGAGAATGAGAAGAAAAACCACACACTGGGAGAAAATATTTGCAAAAGACGAATCTGATAAGTCATTATTATCCGAAATATACAAAGAACTCTTAAACTCAACAGTAAAAAAATGAACAACTCATTTAAAAAATGAACAAAAATCCTGAACAGATATCTCATCAAAGAAGATGTACAGATGGCAAATAAGAATATGAAAAAAATATTCAACATTATATGTGATTATGGAATTGCAAATTAAAACAACAACGAGACACCACCACACTCTTATTGGAATGGCAATATCCCAACCACTGATAATGCAATTGCTGGTGAGAATGTGGAGTAGCAGTACTCTCATTCATTGCTGGTGGGAATGAAAATGGTACAGCCACTTCAGCAAACAGCTTGGCAGTTACTTACAGAACTAAACATTAACTGACTACATGATCTAGCAATCACACTCTTTGGTATCTACCCAAATGAAATGACACTTTATGTTCACACAAAAACCTACACAGGATGTTTATAGTAGTTTTATTTATAATTGCAAAATCTTGGGAGGAACCAAGATGCCTTTCAGTAGATGAATGGATGAATTTTGGTACAGCTAGACAATGGATATTATTTGGCTCTAAAAGAAATCAGCTTTGAAGCCGTGAAAGTTCTTGAAGAACTTTAAATGCATATTACTAAGTGAAAGAAGTCAATGTGAAAAAGCTACACACTGTGTGATTCTGACTAAATATGACATTCTGGAAAAGTCAAGACGATGCAGATCAGTGGCTGTCAGGAGGTGAAGGGAAGGGAGGGATGATTAGGCAGAGAGTACACAGAGGATTCTTAGGGCAGTGAATATTCTACATAATACTGTAACCATGGATATATGTCATTATACCTTTGTCAAACCCACAGAATGTACACCTCTGAGATTGAGGCCTAATATAAATATTGACTTTGGGTGCCAATGATGTGTCAGTGTAGGCTCATTAGCTGTAACAGATGTACCACTCTGGTTCCTAAACTTGGGCAGGGGCAGGGGTGGGTCTATGAGAACTACTTTCTGCTCAATTTTGCCATGAACTTAGAGCTGCTCTAAAAATAAACACTATCATATAAAGAACAAAGAGTATAATTTTTAAAAATGTAGTTGACAAAGCAGGTGTAGTGTAGGCTTTGTGAATCAAAAATCCAGGATTCTAATTTTATTTCTGCCAAAGGCTATTGTGCAACTTTGATCAAGTAACTGTCTCTTTGGGCCTAAGTGTTCTCAAACTGAAATGAGGAAGTGGGACTCACTTACTCTAGAGTAATTTTAGCTCTGTTATTATTCTCTGGTCACTGAAATGCTAGTGGTATATCTTGGGCAATGACTAAATGGAGCACGAAGCAGAATTTGAATCACCTTCAGAGCTGTGTCCCAGTCACTAGGCAAATTAGTGATAAGCTAGTATTTCAGTACCTGGTGCTCAGAGGCAAATGTGTAATGAATTAACTCCATATGATTTGAGTGTCTCCAAAAAACTACAGAAAAAAACAGCCATTAAAGACAGACTGACAAATCTAGCCATTAGACCGCTATTTAGCAATTTTATAAGCTTATTTTAAAAATTAATCTTATCAAAATTGCCACTCCAAAAACCAAAGACATAAATTTCCATAGATAATGGAGTGGACATGGAGGGGCTTTGTATAAATCTACCTCCTCAGGCAATAGAATGGTTTAGCACTTACCAGACAAATATCCGAGGTAACGGGAACTTTCTGTGTGTTATCCAGGAAAGAGGCATTGCTCACATAAATGGAAGATGTCCAGCTCCAGTAGCCATGGAGACCATCCATTTAGTGAATACATGCATTGTGAGAATAAAACCAAATTGTTCTGAATAATATAATTAGTAATAAAGATTTTATAGACTTTTCTCTAAAGAATTTCCAGGCAGGGTGGCACCTGTGGCTCAAAGGAGTAGGGCGCTGGCCCCATATGCCGGTGGTGGCGGGTTCAAAACCAGTCCCAGCCAAAAACTGCAAAAAAAAAAAAAAAAAAGAATTTCCAGGCAGGTCTTAAGAGAAAGCCCTGCAATTAAGGTGCAGAGCCTGGATGCGGACTCTGAAAGCTGCTGTGACAGCAGTGACTTAATTCTGACAGTGGGAGGCTCCGAGCAGTTTCTTACCCATTGTGGAACACAGAGGTGAGTCCTGCTTCCCCAGGCCGAGTCTTCTGCTCCTGCTCATTCACTCCCTTCTCAGCAGGTCCCTTCTTCTCTAAGGGCTGATGCATCCCAGCCTTCAGTTGGAGCATTTCTCATGAAGAGCTCTCTTACAGATTCCTTTGAAAGGAAAGATGGAGAAGAAACGTGTCTAGGTGTCTGTAATGACCAGCCTTTTCTCCAAAGCTTACAAAAAGGTATTGAAACAAAATTATGGTTTGAAGAAGTTAGATTACTAAAGGAGACCCCAAAGGAACTTAGAACCCCAAGAGCAGAGCCTATAATGAAATAAAGAGTGAAACCTACAACATGCTCCCTTGAAAAGCCCCCTATACAGAACACTGGGTAAAGGGAAGACACAGGGAATAGGGGGAGGGGTTATTAGGAAGGAAAGAGGGGTCTGGTAAAAGAAAAAAAGGCAAATGATGCAATAAATGAATGAAAACAAATGGAATTTAAACTGGGCTAAGGGATGAGTATTTTTGATTCTTGTAGTTGAGATGAAGTTCCCAGGGGAGTCCCTTCAGAAGTCAGAAGACAATTTTATCACCCACAAAGTTTTGAGAGTCATAAAGGCTGAATAAAATTTTGAGATGCCACAGCTCCAATCCCAAGTCACTGGGACATCAACAGTAGTGCTATAGGAAGATTCAGAGTGCTACGTCTTACTTTGCAATCACAGAATCAGAATGTGGAGATGGCCTCAGAACCTGGGGAAGCCCCACCTTCCGGTGGCCTGCCACACTCAACACAGGCTCCTGAATCTTTTTTTTTTTTTGAGACAGAGTTTCACTTTGGCACCCTTAGTAGAGTATGGTGGCGTCATAGCTCACAGCAACATCGAACTCTTGGGCTCAAGCAATTCTCTTGTCTCTGTCTCCGGAGTAGCTGAGACTACAAGTGCCCAGCACAACGTCAACTATTTTTAGAGATGGGGTCTCTCTCTGGCTCAGGCTGGTCTTGAACCCATGAGCTCAGGCAGGTCTTGAACCCATGAGCTCAGGCAATCCACCCGCCTTAGCCTCCCAAGTGCTAAGATTATAGGTGTGAGCCACCTTGCTCAGCCCAAGGCTCCTGTTTCTTACTGGAGGCCGCCACTGTCCCCAGCCACTTTTAATGTCTGTGCGTCCTTTGGTTGATACTACCAATCAATCAATTCCTTAAGGAAGAAAAAAACAAAAAACAAAAAACAAGACAGCATACTGCTCCTTGTTTGATCTTGCCTTTGCATAGAAAACATTAAAAAGCAACGTTTTCTCAGCACCTTTTATTTTCTTGAGTTTCAATAAAACTCTTGTGTGTCTTGGCACCCACAGCTCAGTGGTTAGGCCACGTACACCGGGGCTGACGGCTTCTAACCCAGCCCAGGCCTGCTAAACAACAATGACTTATACAACAACAACAAAAAAATAGACGGGTCTTATGGCAGGCGCCTGTAGTCCCAGCTGCTCGGGAGGCTGGGGAAAGAGAATTGCTTAAGCCCAAGAGTTAGAGGTTGCTGTGAGCTGTGATGCCATAGCACTCTACCCAGAGTGATGCAGTGAGACTGTCTCAAAAAAATAAATAAATAAATAAACTCTCGTGGCTTTTCCTAAGTGAATATTTTTAAATTTCTTCTTCTTTTTTTTTTTTTTTGTGGCTGGGGCTAGGTTTGAACCTGCCACCTCTGGCATATGGGGCTGGTGCCCTACTCCTTGAGCCACACGCGCCACCCAATATTTTTAAACTTCTAAGTGATTCTTTCTGTTCTTTCTGGGAACTCTCCAGGTTTCCAACTCCTACATTTTTTCTATAGCATGGTGACCAAATGCAATGTATTAATCTCAAGCAGGACTCATACATTTAGCAGAATGATGTCTTACCTTCACTCCATAAGAACTAATATAGCCCAATGTGATATTGGATTCTCTTCTCTTACAGTAGCAGCATGTAGGGGTTTCATTCAACATGAGGTCAATTTTAACATTACAAACTCCCACCTCGGGCTGCGCCTATGGCTCATCAAGTAGGGTGCCGGCCCCATATACCGAAGGTGGTGGGTTCAAAACTGGCCTCTTTTGAACTGCAAAACAGAAAAATAGCCGGGCATCGTGGCAGGCACCTATAGTCCCAGCTACTTGGGAGGCTGAGGCAAGAGAATCACTTAAGCCCAGGAGTTGGAGATTGCTGTGAACTGTATGATGCCATGGCACTCTACCGAGGGCAAAAAAGTGAGACTCTGTCTCTACAAAAAAAAAAAAAACAACAAAAAACTCCCACCTCCACCCAACTTTGCTACTTGTGAGACTGTTTTTGCTTTTTTTCTTTTAATCTCTATAAATATACTTGCTAATGTCTATTATAAATTCCATTTTGGCTTACAAGTTAGTTTTCACTTTGTCAGAGTCCTTAAAATATATTATTAATTTCCTTGAATATGGGTAATAGATACTTAATGTGCTGCTGACTTGTAAATCTAATGGATTTCTTTATTCTTTCACTCAAGACTTGATGGAGTTGCTGAGGCTGCTGCAAAGCCATTGAAAACGGCCTGTGGTAGACCTTGGCATAATCCAGGGCACAGAGGGCAGGGAATGGATGGCAAATGCAAGCTATAGTTTTTTGTTGTTGTTGTTTGCTTGTTTTTTTAAGAGACAGAGTCTCACTTTATCACCCTCAGTAAAGTGCTGTGGCATCACAGCTCACAGCAACCTCCAAGTCCTGGGCTTAGGCGATTCTCTTGCCTCAGCCTCCTGAGTAGCTGGGATTACAGGCGCCCGCCACAAGAGCCGGCTATTTTTTGTTTTTGTTGTTGCAGTTTGGCCAGGGCCGGGTTCAGACCTGCCATCCTTGGTATGTAGGGCCACCGCCCTACCCACTGAGCCATAGGCATTGCCCACAAGCTATAGTTTTTAGTGACTTAACAGCTGAGAGTGTGAAGAGAGTCACAGGCACAACAGGAGTGGGAGGATCCTCTGACCTGTTGCCTCCATTTCACTTGACAAGTGTTTAGCCACCAGCACTCCTGGGGGTAAAGTCCTGATTTGTAGCACTTGTCTGTTTTCATTGGGTTAACAGTCTCATCATAGACCATTTTAAACTGCCAAGGCATCACTGAGATGGAAAGTGGTGCTAAGTAGCACATTACGGTACAGTATTGCCACCATGTAAATACAACAGATGTACCACTTCATACCCATTAGGATGGCTACCATTAAAAAAACAACAAAAAATTTAGAAAATAGCAAGTGTTGGTGAAAATGTGTAAACACTCTTGTGCACTATGGGGAAGTCAAAATGGCAAAACCACTATGGAAAACAGTGGTAGTTCCTCAAAAATTAAAAGTCAAATTACTATATGATCCAGCAATTTTACTTCTGGGCATATACCCAAAAGAATTGAAACAGCAACTCAAAGAGATTATTTGTATGCCCATGTTCATAGCAGTATTATTTGTTGTAGCCAAAAATGAGAAGCAACTCAAGTGTCCATCAATGGTTTGTTGGATAAACAAAATGCGGTACACACACACACACAATGGAATATCATTCAGTCTCAAAAAAGGGGGAAATTCTGACACATGCTTATAACATGGACGAACCTCAAAAACATTATGCTAAGTGAAATAAGCCAGTTGCAAAAGGACAAATACTGTATGATTCTGCTTATATGAGGTACCTAGAATAGTCAAATTCTTAGAAACAGAAAGTAAAATGGTGGTTGCCAGGGACTGGGAGAAGCAAAGAATGGTGAGATATTATAAAGTAGTAAATCATTTCAGTTTTGTAAGATGAAAAGAGTTTTTTGAAAAGAGATAGTGGTCATGAGAGCACAAAAACGTAAATGTACACTTAAAATTGGTTAAGATGGTAAATTTTGTTATATGTATTTTATGACGATGAAAAACACTTCTGACACAATAACCTCAAGAGCATAGGTAATACTAAATGTAAAATAATTAGAAAGTGATGAGTTTTTAGTATTTATTACCTTTGTTTTTCCTTTTCCTTCCCTTTTTTTTTTTTTTTTGTAGCGTGCCATGGCATCACACAGCTCACAGCAACCTCCAACTCCTGGGCATAGGCAATTCTCTTGCCTCAGCCTCCGGAGTAACTAGGACTACAGCATCAGTCACAACACCCGGCTATTTTTTTGTTGCAGTTTGGCTGGGGCCAGGTTTGAACCCACCACCCTTGGTATATGGGGCCAGCACCCCACCCACTGAGCCACAGGCACCGCCCATTACCTTTGTTTTTGACATATAGTTGACCTTTAAACTATGGAGGGGTCAGGAGCATCAACTCTGTGTGCAGTTGAAAATCCATGTATAATTTTGACTCCCTCAGAACTTAACTGCTCATAGTCTACTGTTGACTAGAAGCTTTACCAATAATGTAAACAGTTGACTAATATACATTTTGTATATTATGTTTATTATAAAATTACTAAAATAGAGAAAAGAAAATATTATTATGACAATCATAAGGAAGAAAAAATACATTTACAGCATTGTATTGTACTCATCGATACCATAAGTTTATGTTGTCATTTAGAAGATGAATCGTCAGTCTGACGATGGTGACGTCAGATGACGTCAGTCTGATGTCAGTCTGTACATGGTATCTACAGTACATATCCACCAATGCAAATTTTTGTTTTGTAATGTCATGACTTTTATCTTTTTCTTAGGAGCATTTCCAGCATCATTAGTGTCACCTCACATGGGTCCAATGGTGTTATTCAAAGTTTACAATACTATACTAAAAAAATGATGAAAAATACATGAAAACAGTGAGAGATCATTTGTTACTCTGATAAGCAATTTATTGGAGAGAAGAACTGCCCTAGCAGAGATGATTAGTGTCGCAAGGCATTGTAAGCACTATTGAGTTCACCATAACAGCAACCGGAGGTGGTAAAAATAGTCCTCACAAAATCAGCATGTGGCCCCTGCTGGCTCTTAGCTTTTCAAGTCTGAATATCTGGACAGATCCACAGGTCTGCCTGCTCCTCACTCCTGGCCGGTGACCTCAAGTGCTGCTGTTTCTGACTCTTTTTTTTTCCTGACTCTTAACATCTCTCTCCCCAGCTCCTCAGCCTCTTATCCCTTGCCAAGAACCAGCAAATACCCCGGGGGGGGGGGGGGAGACAGAAAATTCCGTTTCATTTCAATGAGCTTCTGTCTCTGTCACACTGGAGTGGCCCTGCCGGTCCTAGCTTTCCAAAGACATCAGACAGAATTCCTTTAAACTTGCTTTTATCTACTTGCTTTTATTGCCAGTTTGCTACAAATCTCTGTCATAACTGAAAGGAAATCTTCTACAAATTCCAGGTAAATTAAATTTTCCTACTTTGATTTCTTAAGAACAAAAACAAGGAGTGACTGATAGGTACACACTTGAATTTTTTTTTATCATACTTTGGTAAGTCTGATGAAAAGTTCTTGCTAGAATCACGTACAAAAGATTGTCTGGGGTGAGCTAAACAATCCTCAAGTCTCTCCAAAGCCCAACAATTGGATGAGGTTGACCCATTCCCCTGCTGCATGCTGTCTACACTTTCAGTTAGACCTTTCAAGTAACTAATTTTCCAGCCACATGGCCATTAATATTGAGGGGTTCAAGAGTAAAGCTGGGGTGAGTCCACCAGCCCAGGGATTAAGAGAGGCTTTATTAGAAAATAACAGAATGGAGTCTGACCAGGAGTCAGTTCCCAGCTCACAGTTTTAAGAGGACTTTATGGGTTAATTGGAATGGGGGCGGGGCATGTTGGGCTATGTGACATAAGCAGTTCTCTTCTGCAGAATGAAAATGTGGGAGGGAGTTCGTGAGGGGTTGAGGGGTGACGGGAGTGCTTCGCTTCTGCAGTGACTGATCTTCACCACAGGGGCTCATCTCTATTGCCATCCAGGACTCGGTAGGGAATCGTTTGTTCTGCTGTTTCCCAGGCACACCAGCTTTAAAGTATACCATGTGTGGGGAGGGGTTTGCTGTGATCAAGCAGTTTGGTTTGTGGCTACTTTCTCTTATTAGCTGTCTCCCCAAATGGTGATACTCTTGTCAAGGTGGTGAGGTGTGAGGTTACTTCCCCACAAACATGAGTGAGAAAGCCAAACCATGTTACACTCCTAGTTCATTCTACAGAATGTTGAAGAGTCCTCACTGGTGCAGTTAGAAATGCAAACAAAGACATGATAATAATAATAATAACAACAATAATAATAACTGTCTCAATAGCATTACTATGTGACCAGCATGGTTCCTAAGTGCTTTACTGTGTAATACTTAGTCCACATAACGATCCTACATGATAGTGTTGATTATTGTAATCCCTTGTTGCAAATGAGAATATTGAGGCCCTGAAAGGCTGAATGTACCTTTCCAAAGGTCCCCCCTCTACGACAGTGAGAACCAGGACTCAGGCCCAGGCAGTTCCTTCCAAGCCCTTGCTCTAAGCCATTATGCTTGGTGGGAACTGAGAAAATTCCACTAAGATTCTCACCCCCTCCTCCTTGCTCAACCTCAAAGATTTCAAAGAGAAAGTAGAAATTAAAAGTAAGGCCTATAAGATGACTACTATTAAAAAAAAAAAGAAACAAACAAAGAAAAAAGAAAAGAAGTGTTGGCAAAGATGTAGAAAAAGTGGAAACCTTGTCCACCATTTTTGGGAATATAAAACGGTACAGCTACTGTGGAAAACTGTATGACAATTCTTCAAAATATTAAAAATAGAACTACCATATAATCTAACAATTCTTCCAGCAGTTATTTGTACATTGATGTTTGTAGCAGTATTATTCACAATGGCTAGCCCAAATGTCCAAAAACAAAGAATGTATAAACGAAATACAATAAGACCTCTGTAAGTTGACTACCTAAGGGACTGTAACAAACTGGTTAACATACAAAAGAATATTATTCAGCCTTTATAAAGGAAGGAACTTTTGACATGTGGTACAACATATGAATCTGAGGACATTGTGCTAAGAGAAATAAGCCAGTCCACAAAAGGACAAATTCTTATGGCTCTGCTTATATGGTAGTCATAGAATATAAAGTAGTCAAATTGACAGAGATAGAAAGTAGAATGGTGGTTACCAGGGAAGGGAGAATAGGAGATTATTGTTCAATGGGTTTAGAGTTTCAGTTTTGCAAGATGAAAAGAGTTCTAGAGATGGATGGTGGTGATGGTTGCACAACAATATGAATGTACTTTAATGCCACTTAATTAAGATAATAAATTTAAATTTATGTGTATGTTGCCACAATAAAAAATGCTGGAAAAAAAGTAAAATCTATCAAAAACTCAGAACTTAATGAAGTAAAGAAGAGAAAAAAGTGCAAATGAATCTATTGTATTTAAGGCTCCACATCTGCCAACCAAAAGTGTTTATGAGTCTCACTTCTTTTTAAAGGTCTAAGGAAAGGAGTTCCCTAGAGGGGTTCACAGAACAAAGTGATATTAACAGTTCATTTGTCACTCCTGCCTAGACCTAGTGCAAGAGGGAGCACAGGACCATATCCCATAAAAATAAGCCAAAATCATATTTTCCAAACTTCATGAATTAGTATCTAGCACCTTGATGTCTGGCCATATCCAAGTACTTTTGCCACTGATTACTTAATATTTTCTTTTTGTTGATTCACCTTTCTTAGTTAGAAAAAATATTTTAAAATTTAATTTTATGTTACACAATAGGAATAGCAGAATGAATTGTCATAGCAGGATATAACTATAAAATAATGTTAAAATATTTCCAAATACAAGTGAAAATATAGTGATTTGGCATAAAGTATAATAGACAATTTAATCCTCATAGCAGCAATTCAAAGTGACTACTATGTCCATTGTTAACAAAGGAAGAAATGAAAATGCCAAGAAACTTGAAATTTACTGACGACATGACAGAGCTAGTATGAAAAAGCCAAGGGTCAAACTCATATCTATTAGATGCCAAAGCCCAACACCGATGCCAAAGAGGGTTTAGACACAGAGACTTGCAAGGAGTTTGTAAATCATATCAGCTGAGAACTGGCTTTATTTAAATTCCAAGCTAGACATATCTTCCAATAGTTTGGGGATAAATTTTCCATGGAAGTGTCTTCACTCCAGAATATATTTTCAAGCTGGCTATACTATAAGAGAGAGGTTAATATGAAAATTACATTTAAATATGAGTAGTAAATGAGAGATTTTTGAGTGAGTTATCTCACACATTTTCTCACAAAAAAAGGAAGTCATTAGAATATTGGTAAATAACCAGAAGGACAAAAGTAGGAGCACACCAAAATATCACAATAAACACTTTGAATCTCCTTTGATTTTTTTTGTTTGTTTGTTTTGTTTTATTGTGACAGAGCCTCAAGCTGCCACCCTGGATAGAGTGCTGTGGCATCACAGCTCACAGCAACCTCCAATTCCTGGGCTCAAGCGAGTCTCCTGCCTCCGCCTCCCAAGTAGCTGGGACTACAGGCACCCGCCACAATGCCCAGCTATTTTTTGGTTGCAGCTGTCATTGTTGTTTGGCGGGCCTGGGCTGGATTCGAACCCGCCAGCTCAGGTGTACGTGGCTGGTGCCTTAGCCCGTTGAGCCACAGGCGCCGAGCCCTCCTTTTAGTTTTGAAAGGTTATTAATTGCTTTGATACAGGCCAATATATTTATCTATTTCTCCTTATGTGAGTTTTACTGATTGTGTCTTTCAAGAAATTTATTCATTTCATCTAAGTAAACAAACCTGTGGGCACAGAGTTTTCATAATATTACTGTATCAGTCTTTTGATGTTCCTGGGTTCAGTAGTGATGATCCTTCTTTCTGATATTAGTAAATTGTGCTTTCTCTTTTTTTGTTTGAGACAGTCTCACATTGATAAAATTGATAACCCCCTAACCAGACTAATCAATTTAAAAAGGAGAAGACATGGCTTGGCACCCGTAGCTCAGTGGTTTAGGGCGCTGGTCACATGTGCCAAGACTGGTAGGTTCAAACCCAGCCAGGGCTTGCTAAACAACAATAACAACTAAAACAAAAAAATAGCTGTACGTTGTGGCAGGCACCTGTGGCAGCCTACTGGGAGGGCTGAGGCAAGAATTTGAGGTTGCTGTGACCTATGACCCCATGACACTCTACCAAGGGCAACATAGTGAGACTGTGTCTTAGAAAAAAAAAAAATTGAAAATGTGTAGATGAGAGAGAAAACAAGATTTGTCTAAAAATTACACAGTGTGTGGAAGAAGTCAAATAGCTCAATTTTTGCTCATGAGATTCAACAGGTGAACTGTAGGAACATGAGCCAATAGCTCTAAGGGTTCAGGTAGGCCTGGGGTGTCCATAGGATTATATTGGCTATGATGCTGTGTCTCAGGTAAGCACATTTTTGTGGAAATAGAAAAAAAAATCTGTCAAGGAATATAGAGACAATGTGATGGCTAATTCTGTGTGTCAACTTGAATTGGCTGCAGGGCCCAGATATGTGTCCAAATACAATTCTGGATATTGCCAAGAAGATGTTTTTTGGATAAGATTAACATTTAAATTAGTAGATTTTGAGCAAAGCGGATTGCCACCCATATGTGAGTGGACCTCATTCAATCAGTTGAAGATGTAAGGAGAAAAAAGTCTGACATTGCCTGAAGAAGAGGGAATTTTGTCAGCATATCACCTTTGGACTTGAACTGTAATTCTTCTCTGGTTCTTCAGCCTGCCTGCCTATTTGTCAAGCCTCCACAAACATCTGAATCAATTCCTTCAAATACTGGTAAAGAAATAGAGAGAGACATTACTGATTCTGTTGCTTTAGAGAACTCTGAGCTATGACTGGAGGGCACTCTACCAAGGGTGACAAACTAACACTCTATCTCAAAATAAACAAACAAAAACATCAGTTACAAAATAAAGAAAAAAAAAAAGCTACAATAAGGCTATATTAAAAAAAAGAAGAAGAAAATTTGCCATGCAAGAGTATAAAGAAAATGATTCTGAGTTGAAAAAGTAAATTAAAATATAAATTGGTTGCACTCCTATGGAAGGCAAATTCATAGGGTTTATTATTTAAATTTAAAAAACCATACTGTTACTGGCCAGATGGGAAGGCTCACACCTATAATCCTAGCACTTCTGGAGGCTAAGGTGGGTGGATTGCTTGAGCTCAGGAATTCCACAGGAGCAAGATACCCATCTCTACTAAAAATAGAAAAACCAGTTGAGCAAGGTAGCTGGCATCTGTAGTCTCAGCTACTCTGGAGGCTAAGGCTAGAAGATCACTCAAACCCAAGAGTTTGAGGTTGCTGTGAACTATGACATCATGGCATTCTACTTAGAGTGAGAATAATAACAAAACAACATATTGTTAGCCAGGCATGGTGTCTCTGGCCTCTGGGCCTAGCTATTTGGAAAATGACCCAAGGGGATCATTTAAGCCCAGGAGTTTAAGGTTGCTGTTCACAACACTGTAGCTAGTTCAGGCAACAAGAGAGACCTTGCTTGGAAAACAAACTATAAAAACACACACACACATGATGTAGCAATGGTACTTCCGGAACTTTACCCTACAGAAACACTTTTACAAGTGGCAACAGATATGATGATGACCACAGCATTGTTTGTAATCATAAAATTACGAAATGGACTTAATTTCAAAAACAACATGTAATGGGTTAGATAATGAAATAAACAAAAAATGCCTTTATAAAATAATGCATAATTTAAAATAATGCAAAGAATAACGATAATAAGCTGGTTTCTACTAATAACATCGATAAAGTAAGTACTAAATTCAGGCACATCCATCATCCTTATAGTTGAAAAAAAAAAAGTACAGAAAGTCTGCTAATAGTCCAAGGATCCATGAGAAGAGAATCAAGATTTTATACCAGAACCCATGCTCCTGAGCACAGATTACAATTAGGTCTCTTTGGTTCCCCGGCCCAAGAAACTTCTGTGTCTCCCAATACATTTCTTTCAAGGAGATCTGGAAAGATGAGAAGTAGTTGGAAGATGAGAGTAGAGTTTTTATAAAAGATTCCTGATGTCCCTGGATGGGCTCAAACCACCAAGCTTTCAGTTAACAGCTGAATGCCCTAACCCCTTGTGCCACAGGGATACAGCAAAGGTATTTTTCTTTGTTCTGGCAAAGGGTACTAAGGGTTCACTAAATGTTACCTAGTACCATCATCCGGTCTGAGACCCCAGTCTGAGGGATACCAGCCTAAGGATCTCATTTAGAACTTGTTGAACTAATACATTTCAGAGACGAAATATACAAACGGGCAGTAGCCAGGCCAAACATAAAAATAAAACTTGGATCCAAAAGCTGCGTCTACCCGCCCAGGAAATCAAGCCAGATCTCCTCTAAGTCAGACTTGTAGGAAGGAAGATAAGCCATTACACCCAGTAACCAACAATAATGTAACAATTGGCTCAATCTGTCCAGAACTTGATTAATAACGGACAGCTTCTCTAATTTTTGTCCCCACTTTCAAGTTAGGACCAGAGTGTAACCTCTCCAATACACACTCCTATCTCATCACACAAGACGCCCGCTTCTAGTTAGCCCACCTACAGCTTCTTTCTGCCATCAGCCTCCAACCAGCCCACACCTGAAGCCTTCCCTTTATTCCTCTGTAAAGCTTCCCAGCCCCCTCTGCCTGCCTTTGAAGCTCTGTCAACTGCAAATGCCAGTGGCAGCATCCCTTCCTGTAGCAAATTCAGAATAGTCTTTGCTTTTCTCATTTGCTTAGTCTTCCTTTATTTCCACACTTTGTCACCTTTTAGCTTTTAGTCCTTTGAAGAATTCTGACATTGGAAAATAGACGAAAGGGGGGTGTTTTTGTTAGTTTTTCTTTTAAAGGCTTTCTTTTGGTCAATTGATTTCCAAGCTTGCAACGTCCCATCCAGTGAGCAAGAAAGGGGCCTACCCACATTGCACCCACCATCTGTGCCACTTGAGCTCCATGCCTTCAATTGCACTGAGATCAGAGGGTTCTGTGGTGTTAGTGGGGAGGAGAGGGAAAAGGGCAGAGGCAAAAGAAGGGAAAGATCAGGTGAGGCTTGGAAGAGGACAATGAGACCTCCCACGAGGCTGGTACAAAGCCTGGATCCTGAGAGTCAAGAATTGCTTTCATTTATGTATTAAAATGGGACACAAAAGAGAGAGAGAGAAAGGGAGAACTTGTACTACAAGAAGAAAACAGGAAAATATTGTCAATGATTTTTTTTTTTAAATTAAAAGCACCTTAGCTGCCAGCAAGTTTATGGTGCGCAGCAATGGTATAATGATTTACTCTGCATTGGGGCTGCAGCAACAACTGGTACCACAGTAATATCTGGCTGCTTTCTTGACAAGAGCTCAACCTAGGACAGAGTCCGGGGCAGGCGGGCAGGGTCCAGGGCCAAGCATGCGCAAGACCCATCCCCCAGGGTAAGCGCCAGGTCTCCTGGAACCTTGTCTGCAGCTTCAGCTGAAGTAATGGCATGGCCATAACTGGAATTTTTAGACGTAATGACAATGAGCTCTTTATGAATTCACTTCTAACAGGTATTTTACAATAAAATCTAGCAAGTTAAAACCTAACAAATGTAATAAAACCTAAACTTGATAATATGCGCTGCCTCCACCCCAATTTTTTTGCTAATAGTATGCTATCAAAGTCTTATTCATACAAAGTAAAGTGCACAAACTTAAGTGCACAGCCTGATGAATTTTGAAAAATATTATTATTGTAAGAGGAAAAATAGCCTCAACACCCGGGTCCTTTAGCTATAAAAATTACTTAATAATCTAACGAGATTTGGGTCAGTCACATCAGCCAGTCCTCCCCTGTTTGGGACACTGTCAAGGCCCTCACCACCCTGGGCTGAAGAAAAAGCGCATCAGACGTGCAGCTTGGGAAAGTAACAAACACTGAGTTCTTTAGCTAGAGGTTAGAGGCTGGGTGATGTGTAGCTAAAGATAGTACTGGGAGGAGCAGGGAGCGGACCAACTCCTCCAAACTCTCTTAAAGCAAGGCAGATTTTCCAGCGCGGTGGCTCACGCCTGTAATCCCAGTACTCTGGGAGGCTGAGGAGGGCAGACTTCCTGAGCTCACCAGTTGGAGACCAGTCTGAGCTACAGCCAGACCCCAGTTTCTTTATTTAAAAAAAAAAAAAAAAGCCAGGCATTGTGGCGGGCTCCTGTAATCCCAACTACTTGGGCAACTGAGACAAGAGAATCGCATGAGCCCAAGAGTCTGAGGTTGCTGTGAGCTATGACGCCAAAGCACTCTACCAGGGGCGACAAAGTGAGACGCTGTCTCAAAAAAAAACAAAGTAAGGCAGGTTTTGAGAAAGATCTCCCTGTCTTCCTGGGATTCTGAATCTTGGTAATAAAGGACAATTTTAACCCAATTAAGAGTTTGGCTTATACTCCTGGTTTTGGCATTCTAGTTACACTATCACCTAGATGGAATTACAGGAACTTTTCTATCAGCCCAGAAAGGCCAGTAGATCGCTTTGAGTCAATTCACATCCACTTCGTCTTAACTTAAATCATTCTGATTTGTATCTCCACAGATTAGTGTTGACTGTTTCTAAAATTCATATAAATGATATACTTCCTCGTGTCAGACTTTTATTTCACGCATTATAACGTTTTTAAGATGCATTTCTGTTGAGTGTATTATTTTGGTGTTATTGGTGAGAGTTATTCTTGTGTATAAACGTACCACTGTTGATAGAAAATTGGGTTATTTCCAATCTGGGCTATTGTGAACAAAGGTGCTATAAATATTACTGTACAATTCTTTTTGTAGACATGTGCTTTTGTTTTTCTTGAGTATATATGTCATAGTGGATTTGCTAGGTCATCTAGATTTAACTTTATTAGAATTGCTAGTTTTCCAGAATGTTTTCTGCTATTTTACCTTCTCACCAGCAACAGAGCAAGAATAAAGCTGCAATACGCTTATTTGCTTATTGCAAGAGTATAGCCACCTTCTTGTCAGCATTTGTTCTCTGTCTTTAACATTTACCCATTCTAGTGAGTGTATGTCTTACTCTATTCAGGTTGTTCTAATAAAATACCTTAAACTGGGTAGTTTATAAACAATGGAAATTTATTTCTTACAGTTTTGGAAGCTGGTAAGTCCAAATTCAACATGCCAGCAGATTCAGTGACTGGTGAGGGTCTATGGTTTGCCTTTTCATTATCTGGTTGAGAAACAGTGCCTTCTCCCCGTGTCCTCACATAGATTATAAAGACATTAATCTTATTCAGGACAGTGGAGCCCTCATGATCTGATCACCTTCAAAGGGCTAGAACCTCATGTACCACCACCTTGGGGATTAAGATTTCAACAAATAAATACAGTGATGGTGCTAGAGACATAAACATTCAGATCACAGCAGTGCATAACAGTATCTCATCAAAACTGGGTGTGGTGGTTGTACCTATAATCCCAGCTACTCTGTAGGCTGATTTGTGAGGATCCCTTAAGCCTACAAATTTGAGACCAGCCTGGCAAATGTAGCAAGACTTTCATCTCAAAAACAAAAAAAAAAAGAAAAGAAAATTATCTCACCATGGTTTTAATTCATATTTCCCTAGTAAGTAATGATATCAAACATCTTTTCTTGTGTCTTTTGGCCACTTAGAAATTCTCTTTTGTGAAGAAAATCTATTAAAATATTTTGCTAATTTTTAAATGATTTGGCTTTTTGATTTTTACAAGTTTTTTTGTATATATTCATTATTTGAGTGGTTTTTTTTCAAATAAGCATATTCCAAATATCTTCTCCCAGTCTGTGGTTTACCTTTTTATATTTTCTTATGGTAATTTTTGATGAGCAGAAGTCTTTAATCTTGGTGTAATCCAATTTTTTAATTTTTGTCTGGTAGGATATCTAAGACATCTCTCTTACCCCAAGATTGTGAATATACTTTCCTACATTTTCTTCTAGAAGCATTTGCTTTTGTTTTTTTTCTTTCTTTCTTTCTTTCTTTTTTTTTTTTGTTTAATACAGAGTCTGACTAGGTCGCCCTAGGTAGAGTGCTGTGACGTCACAGCTCACAGCAACCTCAAACTCTTGGGTTTGAGCGAGTCTCTTGCCTCAGCCTCCCAAGTAGCTGGGACTACAGGTGCCCACCACAACCCTTGGCTAATTTTTTGTTGCAGTTGTTTTAGCTGGCCCAGGCCTGGTTTGAACCCGCCACCTTCAGTGTATATGGCTGGCACCATAACCACTGTTATGGGCACCAAGCCTCGTTTTCATTTATAAATGTATGATTCTTCTCAATTTCATCTGATGTCAGCATTGTGACATAGTCTTAACTACAGAATCCCAAGCTTGCAAAAAACAATCCAGACTCTTGGAAACTTTTATAACCTTTGATGTAATAACATTCACAAGGGTTTGCTGCTGTGTCCTTTGGTAACTACAGATCCTAGTGCTTCTATCCCTCACTCCCAACCCCTTTTGCCTTATTTCTTCTTCTCTCGACTCTTCTCACCATGACAGCTGGGGTGACAAATATCTAATATTGAGAAGAAGAAAGACCTGGTCTAATCTGTGCTCCAACCACACCTGTGTTCTGGTTTGTAAAACTAGTTCTACCCTTGCGTGGCTTTAGACAAGTAGCTTAAATGTTATGTGCCTTAATTCTTTCTTCTGTAAAATGGGTCTAATAAGACTATTCTACTTCCTTCTGCTGCTGTTAGCTGTGTCTAGCTCTAAGATATAATCAATGATGTTATTAGCAGGAGAATCATCATCCTCGTTGTCGTTATCTTCTGCTTTATTTTTGAAAGCCACGGTGCTGATATTTTGCATCTTAGTTTTGCTTCTTCTAGAAATTCCTGCAGATGCATTAACAGAGTACATACCTCATTGTGTTCAATTCTTTCTTTCTGCATAAAGTCTCTGAGTTTTGTTGATATTGCTGAGTATATCAGATGTTCATTCCTTTTTATTAAGTAGTATGACTATTCCACAATTTGTTTACCAGTGTCCTTATAACGTCTGTTATCAGGGTTGTTTGTAGTTATATGAAAACACTGCTATAAGCATTCTTGTTAAATAATTTGTGTGTGTGTGAACATATTTCCAGTTCCCTTGGAAAAATATCTAAGTAAAAAATTACTACGAACAAAGGCATTTTTCTGTTTATGAGAGTCTGTCAAATCAAACTGGCTTTAACATTTTACATTCCCACTAAAAATGTATTGATTGTTCCACATCTTTACCAGGACTTGGTGTTTTTAGGCTTTATAATTTTAGCTATGATACTGGGTGGAATGATATCTCAATGTAATTTATTATCCATTTCCCTGACAACTAATGATATTGGACATTTTTTTTATTATTAGCTGATTGGCCATTAGTATGCCTTCCTCTTTGAAGTGACTAAGTTTTTGCACAATTTTTAAACTAAATGTTTCAGTTTATAAACATTTATTTATTTGTTTATTAACACATGACCTAATTATATATTCTGGATACAGGTTTTTGTCAAATATGTTTTACAAATATTTTTCTCCTGGTCTACAGCTTGTCTTTTCACTTAATAGTGTCTTTTGATGAGAATACATTTTAAATATTGATCAAGTCAAATTTCTTGTTTTTCTGCTTTACCATTTTCTTTTTGTGTAACATTTAGGAAATATTCGCGTGCTCCCATGTTATAAGGATATTTTCATCTCTTTTCTTCCTTAATTGTATAGTTCACATAGTTTGGTCTGTGATCCAACTCAAATTAGCTTTTGTGTATGTTGTGAGGTAGGAATTGTGGGGATTTTCCACTAGTAAACATGTAATTGATCAAGCACTATTTGTTGAAATGACATTCATTTCCTCCACTGAATTGCTTTAATGCTTTTTTTGTAAATCAGTTGACTGTATTATGTGGGTCTGCTTTAGGTGTCTTAATTCAGTTCCCTTTATCAATATGTGTATCCTTTTGCCATTCTCACACTTTTTTGTTTCTGGTAATAAACAGTTAATAGTGAGTCTTAAACTTTTGCACAGGTCAATAAATCTGAAATACATACATATTTTGGTGCCACCAGGCAAATAAAAATGTGCTGTCACTTAACCCCTCTCAGTTTACTTTAGGACACATGCCCTCTTATGTAATGGCTAAGCCTTCAGCCAAAGATCCTCTACTGTACCCTCTGGAAAAAATAAAGCTTCAGTTACCTTCAGAGCTGATGCAGAGGTAAAATGTCTGCAATACTTAGTGATGAATAGATTTTTCTTGAAAAAAAGTTCAATTTTCACTTGCTTTGCCATAGAAATTTTCTTTTAACTATGAGTACAACATATAATGTTTGGTTTGCAATTTTCTATTATTCACAGAAAGAACATTAGTGGAAACAACAAATATTTAATGCCATGTTATGAGACTTTTTCATTTACATTATCAATATTCTTTGCTGCTTTTGTAAAAAATGGCATACAGTGGGCTTTATATGCTTGTTACGTCATTTTTGGAATGTGTATTTAAATTAAAAGCACTAAAATTGAAATATCATCGTGAACGTCCTAGATTCATCTTAAGTTCCACCAACAGTGCACTTAAAATAAAATGTGCCCAGCCTAAGGACACAAATCTACCCGGCAGAAGTGTGGTGCTTCTATGTGAGAGAGTCTCAACCGTATCTGCCTGCCCTAGTATAGTGGATTTTCCTGTTTACCCCACACATGAAAAGAACTCAATTCAAAACTGTAAGACATTTCCTTCTCTGATTTTAAAGTATTCTTTCTTCAAGTAAGGGCAGTCTTTAAATAGTTAATCACTTACATGCTTGGAATTCAAGAAAGCTTGGAGCGAGATGATCAAGGGCTACCCAGCTGGAGGGGTGGGGGAGGATTACTACTCACCCAGCCAGGCCGGGTAGTCGGCCTCGCCTGCTTTGGCTCCAGCTGGAGACCGAAACTCGGTTCAACAGCTGGAGGACGGGGTTTCAGAGAAGGCCGACTTCATCATCTTCACGGTGCCTTTAGATCCGGAAATCTCACGGAACTTCTGCCCCTCCTTTTGATCTATTTCCACCTGTCCCTCTATCGCTTCGGGACCGTTTTTGATTCCTAGAGGACAGGACCCAAGAGGGCTGCTGCCGCTTTCCTTACCGGTCCCCCGGCCGGGCGTCGTCAGAACTCAGACTGAGCCGGGACGTTACCGCCGGCGGCTGAGAACCCGAAGGGCGCGGAGGAACCAGACTCCGCGCGCAGCGCCCCGAGGTCTTGGCAAATTGAACAAACGCCTTTGTTGCGACTCAAACGACTTTTTGCAAGCCACAGCTGACCTGGCCCTCGAAGACAGGTCTGCAGAGGCTGATTTTGACAGGCAGAGCTGAAGAAAACATTCAACCGCAGCCCAAACCCTGAACGAACCCGAGAATAAAGGTCTTGAACCCTCGTCTGAGCCAGCCGGTCGCGAATCGAATCGACCTCCGTGTCATGTGGTTTGCCAAAATTCAGAGATCGAGAAAGAAAAATATTGTGTGGATCGAAGTCCATAATTAACCAAAGAGGAAGCACGATTTCCTTACCTACCAGGTGGATTGTGAAAAAAGACCGGCGTCGGGTTTTGGCCTGCGCATTAAAAGGATCAAGTTGCCGTCAACTACGCGGAGAAAAGGCAGGCGCTGCAGCTTGTAGGGACAAGATCCAGAATTCAATTCAGGACCCTGGGTCTGTCTTGAAAGAGTTTTCTAGCCAGACTGTCGCCCGTTCCTTGCCTCAGTTTGAGTCCCTTGTGATGTTGGGGGATGCTGAGATCTGGGTCCCCCTTCTTATCTCGGGTACCTCACCCCTCTTGCCTCCTCCGGACAGCCTGGTCCGCTGCCCCGGCTTCGGCGACCATCTCTCCACACGCGGCCGCCTTGCAAAGGTGCGTCCTTAGCGCAGTGGTGAGGTGTACCTGGGACAAGGCAACTTGCGCCCGAACTGGTTGACCTGGTGGGCTTCACTGAAGCGCTGCTGGCGAGGCAGGGGCCGGGGACGCTCAATAGTTTCAGCAGCTGGTAATTTGGAGAACGCAGAGAGGGGACCGCTTTCTGGAACTACTCCTCTGAGGGCAGGCAGACCTGGGTGGGTAGACGGAGCTTCCCTGAGGTAAGTGCAAGGGTGGTTTCCGCTAAAAGGATTTTAGTATGAGGTTCCCTAGTGATCTAGGGGCCAGAATTTGGGGCTCCGTCAAGGACCGAGTTCCATTCCTGGTGAGAGAAAGCGTGTCCAACTCATTGTAAGGGGTTATTTACTTGGTTTGCCTTCTACCAACAGCTGTTGATCTCATTTTCCAAAATTGTAGAAATGAAGTTAATTTTGATCCTAAAATTGAAGCAACTAGGATACATTCTAGGTAGATGAAATTTAGTGGTAATTTAAACTTACAGTGTATACTGCTTACCAACATACCAGCACCAATTACACGCCCAAAATTATGAGACTGTATTTCCCCCCCACATTTAAAACAAACACTAGAAATAGTCAGTCGTGTAGATATGACTTTAAAATTTATTTATCATCAAATGATCTCTTTATAGTCAATTTACCTCTTAGCCAATAAATCATACAAGTAACGGGAAAATGGAAAAACTGCCTAACGTGTCAGTAAACTTGAACCCAAAACTCTCTGTCCCCTTTTGTTTTGGTGTTTATTCTTTTCTTCCTATTAAGATTGATCACAATAAAAAAATAATAAATGTAATAAAAACATAAGCTTGGCCTTTTCCTTGATGTGTTCTCACTGGTTCTAAATTTTGTGGGTGTGATGCTGTTGCTTGGACAGACTCATGGGTGTGCTTGAGACTTCAGGAACTTTGGAAATATGTTGTGTAGGAAGTTCTCAAAATTCATCATTTGCCCAAGTGATGGACAAATGCCTGGGAGCACTATGACCAATTGGGATGTAGTCACACTGTCTGATGGAAAAAAAAGAAGAAGAAAAAAATATCCATCATTTGAAGGATGGGCAAAAGTAAATCAGCACCAGTAATAAGGGCAACAGCTTCTGAAGACCTACAACTCTTTGGAAACAGAGCAGAGTTTTAAAAAACAAATGGATTGGGCAGCGCCTATGGCTCATCGAGTAGGGCGCCGGCCCCATATACCGAAGGTGGCAGGTTCAAACCCAGCCTCGGCCAAACTGCAAAACAGAAAAATAGCCAGGCGTTGTGGCGGGCACCTGTAGTCCCAGCTACTTGGGAGGCTGAGGCAAGATAATTGCCTAAGCCCAGGAGCTGGTGTTTGCTGTGAGCTGTGTGACGCCATGGCACTCTACCAAAGGTGATAAAGTGAGACTCTGTCTCTACAAAAAAAAAAAATGGATTGTTTTTGTAATTTTATTTACATTTTGAGGGGCATGTTATTTATCTTGAGAAGGACATTAATGGGGAGAAATTGCTTTATTGGATCACCAATTTCTCTTTAATTTTTGTCTCTCTTAAGGAATTTTATAATGCTAGATTTAATAATATAAGAATAAATACAATAAATAATATTTCACATTCTAAACGATTCATGTTGATTCAGTTAGCTTATCCTGTCATGTATTGTTGCCCACCACGTAACGTTATCTGATGAGTTATCTTCAACTATGTAGTAATACCTGTGAACACATATGCATATGTAAAATAACTATGTGAAAATCAAAAAAGGAAATCTAATGAGAAAGTGTTGGTAACTTTTTAGATAGCAGAGCCCTAAAATTAGCTGAATTTTTGCCATCTTCTCACATCCTTCAGAAGTCTCATATGCTGTAATATTAAAAAGACCTGCATTGGTCAGCTAAGTTGCCCATTTGCTGGCCCAGTATGATACACAGAAGGAATGAAAATGGGAATAAAATGGGCTTTTGAAGAATTTACCTAATATACCCCTCTCTCTTATTACTTGGAATGGCATCAGAAAATGAGAAGGAAATAATCATGTACTAAAGGCAAATTCTCTGTTTTCCTTCCCCAACCCTTAACACACAAAGGAGGAGCAAAAACTCTGCTCATTCTCTGTATATCAGGACAGACACTGAGCTTAGTTTACTAATGTTTGGGGACACAAGATATTAACAGCATGGCTATCACTGACCATTTCTGCCTGAGCATCAAATCTGGCAAACTTGGGAAGCCAAGGCAAGTGGATTGCTTCAGCTCACGAGTTGGAGACCAGCCTGAGCAAAAGCAAGACCCCCATCTCTACTAAAAATAGAAAAACTGAGGCAAGAGGATTGCTTGAGCCCAAGAGTTGGAGGTTGCTGTGAGTGAGCTACCACGACACTTTACCCAGGGCGACAAATTGAGATTCTGTCTCAGAAAGAAAAAAAACCAAAAAACCTGACAAACTGGCTGTTGTCAAGGGGATCTTCCAACTCTGCAACCCCATTCCACATGTTTTCTTTCTGGCCCTCTCAGAGAGGTTCATTACACACTTCATTTGGGGAAGTTTAGTAAAGGTTATTTTGTGCTTAAACAGAGGGGAAAACCCCTAAGACCTTGAAATGAGCCTTATGCTATGATCCAGTTTAGCGGAATTCCCTACACTGTGGCATAAATGCTGTCACAGCAAATTGTGATTTCTACACTTTGCTACTTTACTTTACACGCACATCTTCCTCAGGAGCACCCGAACCAAACAGAGAACCTAGGTGACCGGCGGAATGAAATTTGGGAATTCTTTTGCTCTCTGACCAAACGCTACCAGTTAGTACTCTAATTCCATCATTTTTTTTTTTTTTTAATTGAGACAGAGCCTCAAGCTGTCACCCTGGACAGAGCGCTGTGGCATCACAGCTCACAGCAACCTCCAATTCCTGGGCTCAAGCGAATCTCTTGCCTCCGCCTCCCAAGTAGCTGGGACTACAGGCGCCCGCCACAGCGCCTGGCCATTTTTAGGTTGCAGCCGTCATTGTTGTTTGGCGGGCCCGGGCTGGATTCGAACCCGCCAGCTCAGGTGTACGTGGCTGGCGCCTTTGCCCACTGAGCCACAGGCGCAGAGCCTAATTCCATCATTTTTGAAATTACATACAACAAACTTTAAATATTTATTATAGAGTTGAGTTTAGAGGCAATGAAGATTATTACTCAATGTTATTTCTGTATTTTTAAAATTTTAACTATAACAGATTTCTCATCAAAAAGTATGAAGGACTAAAGATAGTGGAATAACTTTTACTCTAAAGCAAACACAGAAAACTTTGGCAGGAGTTACAAGTCTGGCAAGCAGCAGTGGCTTCTGTATCAGAAATATAGAGCCCTTTACTTCGTGGGAGATAGCAGCTCTTTGTTTGGGGGATTTTCTCCCTGTTTTAGCTGCCAGAAGGACTGAGTGTTTTGAATTCCTTGTCGTAGTTCCAAGAAACTTAACTTGGCAAGCAAAGATCTGAACACATTGCAGTCAGAGGTTTCCAGTTTTTAAAATTTTGACTCAACAACCAAAAGGACTTTATTTATACAGTGGAGCTTCAGACATCAGAGGCTGCAGGCATTCATGCTGAATTTTGACCCATCTGCTGGTGGAAAATGTTAAGGAAATTTGCCCCATTAGCACTTTTTCTCACACAATAATACCATGAACGGAAGATTTTTCTGTAACAACTTAAGATCATTCATTGTATCAGCAGGTATCAATTCCAATCATATATTTTCTCAACTTTACATTGAATTGGCTCACTTGTAACTTTAATTCTCTGTTTGCTGCATATTTTACCCAAGCTCTGTCCGTTGAATTCACATTCTCTTTTATAAGAACCAGAGGAGGAGTTTAAGACACACACTCCTGCAGAGCTACACAGCAGCTGCCAGGAGGTCTTACCTCTGTTTATCAGGATGAGGGGAGGACAGGGGTTGGGGACACACAGAGAGCAACCCCACAGCAGGAAGCACTGCTCTGGCATTGCTTTTGGTTTTAAAAGCTTGTCCACTCAGTTTCAACAAACTTTAAACAGCTAAAATGCCATTCGGTGGCTGGCTTCAATCCTCCCTTGCGGCTCAGACTCTGGAGAGTCGTTACCAATGTAGAACAACGGTAGGACCCTTATTCTCCTCTCACACTCACCATTTGGGGGAGGACATATGCTACCAGATCCCAGGGACTCTTCTCGAACCCTCCCCAACCTGGCCCACACAGTCTTTCTGTCTTTTCTCCAAGAAGGGCCCCACGCTGGGCATCAAGTTTGCTAAGTGGTTAAAAAGTCAATAGGCAGCACTTCCCACCACAGTGGGAAGTGGGTTTGTCTCACTTCTGAAGAACTGATCAGTAAGTAGACAAAAAAGCTCAAATGAATTGAGGTCATTTATTACTTGTACACTCAGCATAAGCAAAATTAGCATGTTGGTAGCTCCCCACATCCATAATCCCACCCCATGACACCAAACTGGAAGTAGCAGATGACAACACAAGTGTTTGCTCTGTAACGAAGGGGCCAATTTTATACTGTAGCTAAGCAGCTATAGTCTGTAGCTGTACTCTGACAGGGTGGGGGCAAAGTAGAAATCCCCATGGCTTGCCATGAAGGCTAAGTTGAACAGTTTGATGAAAATATTTCGGATTGTATATGAAGTCAGCACATTGTGCCCCATGATTGCACTAATGTATACAATTATGATTTAATAAAATTAAAAAAAAAAGAAAAGAAATTCCCATGGCTTATCAGAGCAAGATGAGAAATTACCTGCCGGTAGCCTACTGCAGGACAAGGAGTCTCCCTCAAGAGATCAGTGAGAAATAGTCTTGTCATAGCTCCTCAAGAGACTTCCTATGTCACCATGGTCCTGGAGGGCATTTGGCCCATCCTTGGGCCAGACTAGTTTGGAGCCTTGGCTATGTGTGCTGTGTGGAGAAGTATAAACAGAGCTTATACCTTGAACCTTGGAAAGTGTGTGGTTGGATATAATTTCCTTGATTTGTGCTTTCTTTATGTAAGTTTCTCGAAAATGTCCTATCTTAAAAGTTATGCCCATCTAATTCAGTTGCTTTTATTTCACAGTGATGCCTGGAGAACCTAAGGATGTTTTAGCTTTACAAGCTAGTAATTTTGCTATAATATTGCCTTGAAGTTGATCATGCTGGGTAAATTCTTCTGATGCTGATGGGCCCTTTCAAAGTGCCTTATCACATAAGTAACCCATCATTTCCATTTTTATATATCAAATCTTCTAGATGGTTCCCCCTAAAATCTGATTCCTGCTTAGAAAAAAATTTTAAAAAACAAGAAATTATGCAGCATTTTATAAATTTTATACAATAAATACAGAGATTTCCAAACAAGTCACAATGAATAGAAAAACAACTCTGATGGTTTTAACACAGTTTGCCAGGTAAGGACTTCAAAAAAATGTCACTATTTTGTTTATAAACAAATGCAGAAAGCCATAATGTCAGAAGAGAGATTTTAAATATAAAATTTATTATTTATTTATTTGAGACAGAGTCTCAACTTTGTCACCCTTGGTAGAGTGCCCTGGTGTCATAGCTCACAGCAACCTCAAACTCCTGGGTTTATGCCATTCTCTTGCCTCAGCCTCCCCAGTAGCTGGGACTATAGTCCCCACCACAATGCCAGGCTATTTTTAGAGAAGGGGGTCCCGCTCTGGCTCAGACTAGTCTTGAACCTGTGAGCTCAGGCAATCCACCTGCCTTGGCCTCCCAAGTACTGGGATTAAAGGTGGAGCCACTGTGCCAGGCTGAAATTTATTATTAAAATCTTAGATTTAAGTTACCCTTTTTCATGCCAGAGGTGGCGGGTTCAAACCCAGCCCTGCCCCCCCCCCCAAAAAAACAGCAAAAAACAAAACAAAACAGTAAGTTACTTTTTTCTTTTTTCTTTTTTTTTTAGACAGGGTCTCAAGCTGTGGCCACAGCAACCTCCAGCTCTTAGGCTCAAGCCATCCTCTGGAGTTTTTCTATTTTTAGTAGAGAGGAGGTCTATCTTTTGCTCAGGCTGGTCTCCAAATGGTGAGCTCAAGCTATTCACCTACCTCGGCCTCCCAGAGTACTAGGATTATGGGAGTGAGCCACTGTGCCAGCCAGATTTAAGCTATTCTTAGATTTAAAAATAAATAAATAAATGATAAACTTTGGAAGAAAATTCTTCACCCCTTGCCTCTCTGAGGAAGTAGTCACACCCATATTACTCTCAAATCAAAATCTCGCCCAGGAGCTTCCTAATGTGCCAAGAGTATGAAATAAAACCAGATAAGTAGTTCCTAGATTCTGTTTGCTTTAGTTTATTAAAAATGTAATTTTCAGGCCTACACTGTTGACACACATTGCTAGGGACACGGAATCCCTGGAACACTGATGGGCCAAGGGAACACAGACGCCGCAGTGGCTGACAAAATTAACAAGTTTGGTGCAAGGTGTCTCCGGGTACAGACTTCACGGTCCTGGCGCCACCTCTGCACGAGGCCATCTGGGCTGCTCCTCTCAGCTCCAAGCGGTTTCCTCCCCACCTGCCTGTCTCCAGCCGCTGATTCCTGCCATACCACAGCAGGGTCCACCCTGCGGCTTCTCTCCTTCCAGAGCTTCATTTCTTGACCCTCCCTTTATAGTGAGACGCGGCCCAAAGATCATTCCAAGAGTCCAGCACACAAATTAAGGACCTGATGGCTCTTTGGGTTTCCAGAGATCCACCCAGAGAATAAAGGAAAATAACAAAGATTTTAGGCACCAATGTTCAAAACTGCTGTGACTGTCCACTCAATGCTTTTGCCTGCCACTTCGTTAGCATTGTTATCAGTTTAAGGCTGCCACAACCAGGGACCCTAAACGCAATCTGGGAAGTATAATTTTGCAGGGTGTAAAAGTATACAGACCACAGAAAATTGAGGTAGGGTGACCTGCTTTGGTGGAGAAATCTGATGGGTCTGGGAGGCGAGAATTCTCCACTGAACTACCAATGCACAACTCTGATGAGCTACTAGGAGAAAAATTGAAAAAGAGTACCCCAATAAGAGGTGTTTGGTAGTGTTGAGTAAAAGCTAGTTAAAAAAGATATCCAAATCAAAGATTTTATAGAACACTTTCTTTAAAACTTTATTCAAATTAATATGAGGGTACAATTTTTAGGTTACATCGTTCTCGCTTCTAGGGTAAAGTTGCATTTGTAGAAGAGCGCCTCACCTGGGGGCATGTTATACACTCACCATGTGCACAGGAGGTGACATGGCCTCCTGCCATCCATTCTCCCCCTCTCTTCTCTCTACCTCCAAACTGGACTACATGGTGTTTTATTGTTTTTATGAACATGTAATTGTTTATGTATTAATTTCCTATTAGTATGGAGTACATTGGATATTTACTTTTCCATTCTTGCCGTACTTTTTTTTTTCTTTTCTTTTCTTTTTTTTTGAGACAGAGCCTCAAGTTATCACCCTGGGTAGAGTGCCATGGCATCACAGCTTACAGCAACCTCCAATTCGTGTGCTAAAGCGAGTCTCCTGCCTCTGCCTCCCATCCAAGTAACTGGGACTACAGGCGCCTGCCACAACACCAGGCTTTTTTTTTTTTTTTGGTTGTAGTTATCATTGTTATCTGGTAGGCCAGACTAAATTTGAACTCGCCAGCTCCGGTATAAGTGGCTGGTGCCCTAGCCGCTTGAACTATAAGCACCGAGCTCATTCTTGCGATGCTTTACTAAGAAGAATTTATTTTAACTCCATCCACATGAATGTAAAAGATGTAAAGGTTCTATCTTTTTTAATGGTTCCATAACATTCAATGGTATACATATACCACAGTTTGTTGATCCATTCATGGGTTGAATGGGCACTTGGGTTGCTTCCATGACTTGGCAATTATGAACTGAACCGCAATAAAGATTCTAGTGCAAATGTCTTTGTGGCAAAATGATTTTTGTTCTTCTGGGTAGATATCTAGTAATAGGCTCCCAGGTCTACTTTTGGATCTTTGAGGAGTCTCCATACTTCTCTCCAAAAAGGCTGTATTAGTTTGCAATCCCAGTAGCAGTGTAGAAGTGTTCTCTTTTCTCCACATCCACGCCAGTATCTGGTGTTTTGAGACTTTATGATGTGGGCTAATCTTGCTGGAGCTAGATGATTTCTTAGAGCAGTTTTGATTTGCATTTCTCTGATGGTTAAAGACGATGAGCATTTTTTCATGTGTTTGCTGGCTATTCATCTGTCATCCTTGGAGAAGTTTCTGTTCAAATCTCTTGTCTATTATAGAGAGGGTTGTTTTCACTTTTCTTATTGTTTAATTTGAGTTCTCTGTAGATTCTAGTTATCAGGCCTTTGTCAGATTCATAACATGCAAAAATCTTCTCCCATCCTGAGGGCTGTCTGTTTGTGGTACTCTTCACTGTGCAAAAGCTTTTTAGCTTGATCAGGTCCCAGTTACTTATTTTTGGTGTTGCTACAATTGTTAGGGGGATCTACCTCATAAAGTTTTTTTCCCAGGCCAGTATCTTCAAGTGTTTTCCCCACACTTTCTTCTAGAATTTTTATTGTTTCATGTATTAAATTTAAATCTTTTATCCAATGAGATAAATTTTTGTTAATTGTGAGAAGTGTGGGTCTAATTTCAGTCTTCTACATGTGGATAGCCAGTTCTCCCAGCATCATTTGTTAAATAAGGATTCTTTTCCCCATTGTATGTTTTTGTTAGGCTCCTCAAAGGTTAAATGATGATATGTGGCTGGGTTCATCTCTAGATTCTCTATCCTATTCCATAGATCTACATGTCTATTTTTGTGCCAGTACCATGCTATTTGATCACTATAGCCTTGTGATATAACCTGAAATCTGGCAATGTGATGCCTCCAGATTTGTTTTTATTTCTAAGAACTGTATTTGCTATTTGGGGTTTGTTCTGGTTCCATGTGAATCAAAGTACTATTTATTTCAAGATCTTTGAAGTATGACTTTGGTGGCTTGGTGCCCGTAGCACAGTGGTTACGGGACCAGCCACATACACTAAGGTTGGCGGGTTTGAACCCAGCCGGGGCCAGCTGAAATAATAACAACTGTAACAAAAAATAGCTAAGCATTGTGGCAGATGCCTGTAGTCCCAGCTGCTTGGGAGGCTGAGGAAAGACAATTGCTTAAGCCCAAGAGTTTGAGGTTGCTGTGAGCTGTGACGCCATGGCACTCTACCAAGGGTGGCATAGTGAGACTGTCTCAAAAAAAAAAAAAGTATGACATTGGTGCTTTGATGGGAATTGATTGCATTAAATACATAGATTGCTTTGGGTAGTATGGACATTTTAACAATGTTGCTTCTTCCCAGCCATGAGCATGGTATGTTCTTCCATTTGTTGACATCTTTTACTATTTCCTTTCTCAAAGTTTCATAATTCTTTTTATAGAGATATTTCATGTCTTTTGTTATATATATTCCAGGGTATTTCATCTTCTTTGGTGCTATTGTAAAAGGAATAGAGTCTTTGATTTTGTTCTTGGCTTGACAATTGTTGGCATATATGAAGTCTACTGATTTGTGGGTATTGATTTTATATCCTGAGATGCTGCTATATTCCTTGATGACTTCTAAGAGCTTTATAGTTGAGTCCTTTAGGTTTCCAGGTATAAGATCATGTTATCTGTGAAGAAGGAGAGTTTGACCTCCTCTGTCCCATTTGGATTCCTTTGATCTCCTTCTCATGCCTGATTGCGATGGTAAGACTTTCTAACTATGTTAAATAGCAGTGGAGACAGTGGGCATTCTTGACTGGTTCCAGATTTAAGGGGACACACTTTCAGTTTTACTTCATTCAATATAATATTGGCTGTGGGTTTGCTGTAGTTAGCCTCTATCAGCTTAGAAGGAACATTCCTTCTAAGCCTATTTTCTTGAGTGTTTTTATCCTGAAAGGATGCTGGATATTGTCAAAAACCTTTTCTGCATCAATTGAAAGATTCATGTGGTCTTTGTTTTTGATTCTATTTATGTGGTATATTATTTTTATAGATTAGCATATGTTGAACCAACCCTGTGTCTCTGAGATAAAACCCACATGATCATGGTGTATAACCTTTTTAATATATTGTTGTAGTCTATTTGCTGATATCTTGTTGAATATTTTTGCATCAATATTCTTTAATGATATTGGTCTATAATTTTCTTTTTTTGTTGGGTCCTTTCCTGGTTTGGGAATCAGGGTGATATTTGCTTCATAGAACAAATTGGGGAGGATTCCTTCTCTATATTTTGGAAAAGTTTATGCATTATAGGAACTAGTTCCTTTTTGAAGGTTTGATAGAATTCTGGTGTGAAACTATCTGGTCCAGGGCTTTTCTTTTTTGGGAGATTTTATATAATTGATGCTATTTCAGTACCTAATACTGGTCTATTCAAGATTTCTAAATCTTGAGGTGGCGCCTGTGGCTCAAGGAGTAGGGTGCCAGCCCCTATACTGGAGGTGGTGGGTTTAAGCCCAGTCCTGGCCAAAACTGCAAAAAAAAAAAATTTTTTTTCTAAATGTTTCTGGATGAGTCATGGAAGGCATTGTGCTTCCAGATATTGGTCCATCTCCTCTACATTTTCATATTTCTGAGAATAGAGTTTTTTGTAGCAATTGTTGAGAATCATTTGTATTTCTGTGGCATCTGTTGTTATTTCCCCTTTATCATTTATGACTGTAATGATTAGAGATCTTATTTTTCCATTTCTGGTTAGTCTAGCCAAGGGCTTATCAATTTTGTTAATCTTTTCAAAGAACCAACTTTTTATTTCCCTTATCTTCTAAATAATTCTTTTGTTTTCAATTTCATTTAATTCTGCTCTAATTTTGGTTATTTCTTAGGCTGGGTTTGGAATTAGATTCTTCTTCATTTTCCAGTTGTTTGAGAGAGCCCACTAGGTTGCTGACTTGCTCTCTTTCTGTTTTCTTGACAAAGGCAAATTTCCCTTTAAGGACTCCCTTTGCAGTATCTCACAGGTTTTGATAGTTTGTGGCTTCATCACTGTTTTGTTCCAGAAATCTAATGATCTCCTCCTTGATCTCATCTATGACTCACCTATCATTCAGCATAAGGTTATTTTGTGTCCATGATTTTATTTGATATGAAGTTTCTGTTGCTGTTGAATTCAACTTTTATTCCATGATGGTCTAAGAAGATATAGGGGATAATTTCTATTCTTTTGAATTTGTTAAGGTTAGCCTTGTAACCTAAGGTTGATCAATTTTGGAAGATGATCCATGGGCTGATGAGAAGAATGCATATTGGGGTTTGTTAGGATAAAGTATTCTATAAATGTATGTTAAATCCATTTGTTCTAGAGTCTTATTTAAGTCCATTATTTCTTTGTTTAGATTCTACTTGAAGGATCTGTCCAGTACTGCCAATGAGGTGTTAAAATCTCCAACTATTATAGTATGGGAAGATATCATGTTGTTCACATCAGTTAGGGTTTGCTTTATACATTAAGGAGCATTCAGATGAGGTGCATTATATGTTAACCATTGAAATCTCTCCATGTCGTGTGTTTCCCTTGACCAGTATGTAGTGTCCATCTTTGTCTTTCACTATTTTGGGGGTTGAATCCCATTGTATCTGCATACAAGATTGCAACCCCAGTTTTTTTCTGCTTTCCATTTGCCTGGAATACTGCTGCCCATCCCTTCACCCTGAGTCTTGATTTATCCTTTGAGGTAAGGTGAGTTTCTTGTAGGGAACAGATATCTGGCCTGAGTTTTTATATCTAGTAGGTCAGCCTATGCCTCTTTAAAGGAGAGTGCAAACCATTCACATTAATGGAGAGAATTGGTAGATGTGGCAGAGTTTCAGTCATCTTGTTTTTCAGAAGTCCAGAGCTTAATTTTACACTTCTCACCATTGTGGAAGAAAAGCTTTGTTCTTTAATTCTGGGTAGATTTAGTTTGATGGTGTACCCTCCTGTTGATTGTTATGAAGAATGAGTCTGAGTATTTCTTGTAGACGTGGTCAAATCATGGCAAATTTCCTCAGCATGTGGATGTCAGTGAAGTATTTGATTTCTCCATCACAAATGAAACTCAGTTTAGTAGGGTATAGGATCCTGGGCTGCAAATTGTTTTGTTTAAGGTGGTTGGAGGTCAATAATCATCCTTTTCTGGCTTGGAAAGTTTCAGCTGATAGATCTACAATCATCCTAATACTTTCCCCTTTGTAAGTGATGCTTTTCTTATGCCTGGCTGTTTGCAGAAGTTTCTCCTTAATATTAACATTGACTGAAATTAATTACAATGTGTCTAAGAGATGCTTTGTTTGGAATGAATTGTACTGAGGTTCTGAAACTACTGTTTGAATTTCTGTGTCTTTTGCAATACTTGGGTAGTTCTCTGCCATAATGTCTTAGAGCTAAGAATTTTTGCCTTTGGGACCATCCTTTTCTCCTTCAGGAATCCCTATAATTCAGATGTTTGATTTCTTGGAATGATCCTATAACTGTCTCAGGAAATATTCTGTTCTTTTTCCATTTTTCTGCCTCTTTGAATGCTTGGGATAATTCAAATTCTTGTCTTCTTTATCTGAGATTCTTTCTTTGCACTACTTAACTCTATTTCTGAGGGACTGTACTATATTTTGAAGCTTCTCAAATACCTTTTTCTTTTTTTTCTTTTTGCTTTATCTTTTTCAATTCCTTAAGCTCTGCTATAGCTTTCCTCATTATATCCATAACCTTGATGACTTTGTCTTTGAATTGATTAATTTCTTAAGACAACTTCTTCTATTTTGCGGTTCTCTGTTTCCATCTTTTCCTCCATTCCAATTATTTTATTTTCCATCCACATTCTAAATTCTATTTGTGACATTTCAGCAATTTCTCTGTGGATGGAATTCTTTGTTGTATTTTCTTTGACATCCCCAAGAGGCATTGATCTGCCCTGATTTTTCATGTTGCCAGAGTTCTTCAGCTGATTCCTCCTCATGAGTATTTTCAGCTTCTTCCTCTTTTTTCTTTTTTAATATCTAAATTATACTTTTTTAGTTGAATTGATAGGTTGTCCCTGATGAGTCCACTCCTCACCATTGCAGTGCCACCGCTGCACTAACAAAAGCAGACAAGTGGTGAAAAAACAGCCCCAGACAATGTCTCTCAGGGGGAAAAGAATCAGTAGGCAGTCTTGGCCGAGAGTTCCAATCACAGTCACTCTACCAGCGCTGGCTCTGCACACCAAATCAAACTCATGAGGTTGCCTAGCTCACAGTGCTGGAGTAATGCTTATGTGTTGGGCACCATTCAGCCAATCGAGTGCTGAGAGCCACAGCTCTGTGGACAGCATAGGTCCAGAGATCAGACAAAGTCGCTCAGGCACCAGGCACCACCCGGGGGCTGCTGCCTAGGAGTGGGGCATAGGGTTAAAGTTCAACTAAGAGTCCCTCAGGCACCAGACACAGCCCACCCAATTGAACTCAGAGAGCCTCCACCCAGTGGAGAGTGCTAATCCAAAGTTCAGTCCAAAGTCGCTTAAACCTCAGCCCCACCCACCCAGTTGGGCTCAGAGAGTCCCACCTGGTGAAAGTCAGAAGTCCAAAGTTCAGTTCAAAGTTCTTTAAATCCCAGCCCCACTCATCCATTCGTGCTCACAGAGCCTTTCCCTGGCAAGGCCAGAGGTCCAGAGTTCAATCCAAAGTCACTTAAACACCTGCCTGCCCATCCAATCAAGCTCAGAGACCCATGACTGGTGGAGGGGGAAGGTCCAAAGTTCAGTCACAAGTCAAAGTCATTTAAGGACTGGCCCTGCCCACCCAATGGAGCTCAGAAGTTGTACTGAAGGGCTGAAAACAGCTGCCTGAGAATTCTGAGGGGCTGGAAATGGGTAGTTCACCCTCTCTCCACCACAGCTTGGACTGCTGTGCTACTGTTCTCACCCTGTAGCATGGTGGCTGGCAGACTGCCTGAGCTTCTGAGTGAGGTTATCAAACATTCCAGACTCTACAGGGAGCCGTCCTTCCGGCAAATAGGATGGAAGAAGGTCAATCTGAGTGCTCAGGATTGCAGGAAAAATATTAGGTCTTTTGTGCCAGAATGGGGCCTCAGTTCAGTGGGATCTCAATAATGAAGGAGGACTGGGATTTAGCAATTGCTCTCCTGTGGGATAAGGCGAGGAGACTTTTGAATCCTGTTCACTGGCTGGCTGGTTGCCCACTGTGGTGCTCCCATTTTGGGTGAGGGGTTTCCCATCCTCTGGGAGCTGGGTTTGTACCTGTTATTTTTCTTCCCCGTTTTTGTTTCTGCTGCTTGATTAAAGCTTGGGTGATGTGTATCTCACACAGTCCTCTCAGTGCAGAGCTTCTCTCATTCATCTGCCATCCACTTCAGTCCAATATCGCTCCCTCTGGGGATGAGCCTCTGGTGAAAGCTGCTTCTAGTCAGCCATCTTTCCACAATTCCTTTACAGAAGACTTCTATTAAGCAACACTATAAATAACAATATATCTTATTTGTCGAACCAAACTCCAAACTCTGAAAAACACTTTCCCAACTGCATGATAGATTCCTGTAGGAAAACATCAGAAATTCATCCAGATTTCTTGTTTCTCATTCTAAATCTTCTCTTGTCAACCTCCAACTGCTACCTTAGAAGTTCTGAGAAGGTGACCTAAGTGGTAGGTCAGGTAAGTAAAATTCTAATCTAGGGAAGAAATAAGAAGCAGAAGCAGAATTAGAAGAAAGAAGAAATAATAGGACAGAATCAAGACAGAGATAATGAAGAAACAAATCCGATCCATGGAGTTAGTCCTTTGTGTTTTGTTTTGTTTTTTTGTAAAAGAGTATTGATCAGGCATGTAATCATTATAATAACATTATGTGCATCCTTTATAGGATGTATAAAGCATTTGAAGGAGTATGTGATATAAAAAGATGAATAATGCTTACAATCAATATTTAATAGTTTGGGAGTCCAATTTCCTAAGTTAACATGTTTTGATGTAATCGCTACATAAAGACTAGACTACTATACAGAAATATTGATCATTAAAATATTAACATATTGGTCTTTGATAAAGTTTGAATAGTAGTGGCTCGGCGCCTGTGGCTCAACGGGCTAAGGCGCCAGCCATGTACACCTGAGCTGGCAGGTTCGAATCCAGCCCAGCCCGCCAAACAACAATGACAGCTACAACCAAAAAATGGCCGGGCATTGTGGCAGGCACCTGTGGTCCCAGCTACTTGGGAGGCAGAGGCAAGAGACTCGCTTGAGCCCAGGAATTGGAGGTTGCTGTGAGCTGTGGTGCCATGGCACTCTTTCCAGGGTGACAGCTTGAAGCTCTGTCTCAAAAAATATATATATAGGTGCTGTGACATGTAATCATGCTTCTCTAGCTGAGAAGCCAAACTAGGTTTGTTGCTGGATCAAGGAGTCCAACTTCCTGTCACCCAAGCCAATTAATGGAGATGCGGATAAGAGATCAATGATTTCACTTTTATTTACAGAAAATCCAGCAATTTCAAAGAATGGAGGATATTTCCTCAAAGAAGTGCTCTAACCCTCCTCTTTGTTCCTTTTTATTCTCACAGTAAAAATAAACATCAGCAATGTTATTTATTACTCATCATAGTGTACAGTTAAACAGATTCCCCCTGGTAGGTATAAGGTTACAATATCTTCTTATCTCAAAGTGGTTATATCGTCAAAGCATTTTTACTCTAGACTAAATTTATAGTTAATTAACACTTCACTGGGTGCACAGAATGCCCTGGGTCCTTGACCAGTGGAGTCCAGTTCACCGACTTATCTCTGACAGTAGGCCTTGAAAGTGGACGAACTATTTCCAGATGTTAGCACGTGGGCTTATCTGGCCTTATTAGGGCCTGACCAGCAGTGCCCTCATGAAATGACTGTTCAAGTGAATAGTGGCTGGTAACAGGTTCAGACTGAGTAGAAAACTTGAGCTCAACACAGAAATAAATTTTCACATTGACCTTGCAGAACTTTGGCTTCAGCTGTTCTCTGTGTGATACACTCCAGCTCTGGCCAACATGCCTTCAAGTATCATCTACATCAGGCAGATTACATTTATTATAAATCTCTTTTTAAGCTACAAATCTGAACTTTCTACTCTGAACTCCCAAATCTACATGATGGCTCACATCAGTCATAGTGCTGAAACGCAACACATCAGTGAGTTCCCAGTCACGTCCCACACTACCCGCTACCTCAACATCAATAATCAGATCCAACCACAGCATTTCCCCAAGAGTAGTACACTGTCCTGAGGAGTTTAAATTGATCACAAAACCTGTTTCTGTCCCTGCCTAGTCCACTTACTCTCACCACCATCCATCCTATTATTCAAACAAGATCTTATGATCTTCTTTAGGTAAACAGCATTAAGTTCCTAACACAACAGTTTATTTCCAATATAATTAATGTCACTACATTACTACACTCCATTACCTCTTACTTCCATTAATATAAGCAGATTAAAAGCTGGCTTCTCTACCACCAGTCTTGTCTACTTCAATCCATTTGCCTTGGCACTGTTGGGACTAGGACAGGGCTGTGATCATGGAAGGATTAATGCTTGGCATGAGCTGTGCAACCACTCCTCTGGGGTATGTCTTCCAAAGA
The DNA here is from genome assembly GCA_963573935.1 of Arctocebus calabarensis. Lineage (NCBI taxonomy): Eukaryota > Metazoa > Chordata > Mammalia > Primates > Lorisidae > Arctocebus > Arctocebus calabarensis. The sequence goes on along the minus strand of CAUYON010140163.1, from coordinate 9,683 downwards.
AAGAAGTAAACTCTGGTGTGTTTCTGCAGTATGGAACATTTAGAACTAATATCCTTGCCACTCTTCTCTCCATAACGTTGGATGTCAGCTAGGCGATGTAGCTCAGTCATTAGTGTGCTGGCCCTTCATACAAGATGGGTGGTGAGTTTGAACCTCACATAAGCCTGATTAACAACAACACAAAAAGAAACAAAAACATATAGCCTGTGACATCATGACACCACCCATTAGAAAATTCAGTGTCAGCTCAGTGCCAGCCACATGCACCAAGGGTGGAGGGTTCAAACCCAGCCTGGGCCAGCTAAACAACAATGACAACTGCGACAAAAAATAGCCGGGTGTTGTGGCGGGTGCCTGTGGTCCCAGCTCCTTGGGAAGCTGAGGCAAGAGAATCGCTTGAACCCAGGAGTTGGAAGTTGCTGTGAGCTGTGATGCCACGGTACTCTACCCAGGGCAACAGCTTGAGACTCTGTCTCAAAAGAAAAAAAAAAAAAAGAAAGAAAGAAAGAAAAGAAAAGAAAATTCAGTGTTCTAGAATGCAAAGAATAGTTTTAGTGTGTGTTTGTCTCTTTGGAAGTTAGTTTTGGAAAAAAGGAGATTTCTGTCTCTTGTTATGCCTTCTTCTGATTTTCTCTTTTCATGATGGATATGAATATACCCCTAGGAGAAGATAAGAAGAACAAAGAGAAAATCTTACCCTCTCCTTTAGGTGACCATTCCATAATCTTTTGTTGGTCCTCCTTTTTTTTTTTTTTTTTTTTTTTTGAGACAGAGTGTTTGTTACTATGTTGCCCTTGATAGAGCGCCATGGCGTCACAGCTCACAGTAACCTCGAACTCTTCGGCTTAAACCATTCTCTTGCTTCAGCCTCCCGAGGTCCTCCTACATTTTACACTGGACCAGAAAGATGGGGAATTCAGCCACTAAAGAAATTTTTCTTTAGTGTTCTCAATACAACCACACTGATGGTCAAAAGTATACATTCAGTTAACTTTAGGACCCTAGTATTTGAGCTGATTAGTTACCTTTTCTAACAGTCTATCAGATAACTATGGGCAAGTTTGTAAATAAAAGAAGTATATGCAAAACTTCGAGTCAGGATTGCACAACAAAAACAGAATTAAAGCTGTTCAAAATAAGAAGAAAAAATGAAGTGTAGGGGAAAGACTAGGAAGTTCTAAAGCTGATCAGGTTTTAATTTCTGACTACTTAATTAACAACTGAACTTCCCAATTGATTTACTATATGGCTCCTCTTTACAAATGTGGCTACATCAAGTGGTACTATGGACAATCCCTTTGCTGAAGCAGGAAGTATGTCCACCTTATCTCCACTCTGACCAAATCTTCTGGCTCCAAAATGCTAACAGTACAAGAAGTATATGCAAAGGAAAGATAAGTTAGGTGATACCAAAACAGAAAGGTAAGGGAAATGGCTATTACCAATCTTTATGTTCTAAGGAGTGAAAATTGGGGGGTTGGGGAGTATTGTTGGATGGAATAGTGAAAGACTGATCTGTTCCAAATATCTCTTGCTGTTGGTCCAGTGGTAAAGCAACCGGTAAGGTAAGCAACAAGCTATATATGGGAGCATTCAATACACTGTGGGAGACAGAGACAAAAAAGCAGCAGAAATCTGGGCAAGAGAGGCAAGGTGTTTAGACCATCTTCCAACCCTGCGCCAGACCCTGGTAGTGTCATTCTGGGTTTTTTTCCTACAGTCTCCCACCAAGCAGTTAAAAACTTGGAATTTGCAGAGGGAAATTCTGACCAGGGCAGGGTGTAGTGTGAGGATCATCCTAAATTTTAACATGACAATAATCACTTATACAAAAAGTTTAAAGATAATGAATACTTAAAGACTTTCTTACACCTTTATAGTTGAGGGTGACGAACAAAATATCAAAACTTTTGGCTAACCAAATTCATAGAGATTAATTTATATATTGTTACCTATAATAGCCAATCAGTATAAAGGTACTTAGAAGGAGATAATTATATTCCACAAGAGATACATAGTATACTTGTTCTGAAATCATGCTCTTTGCCTTAAAGTCTATTAATATAGACTATTAATATCTTTTGGTTAATATTTTCATTAAAGGTTCTTTTTTCTTATTTTTTGCTTCCAACTGTTTTGTCACTTTCTAGTTTAGGTATGACTCCTGAATACAACACATAGTTAATTTTTTTTTTGTAAATTTTTTGTATCGTTTCAGGTTCACTGATGGTACAAAGAATTAGGTTACAGTGTTTATATTTGTTAGGTAGTCCCTCTTATAATTGTGTCCGGCCCCCAAGAGGTGAACCATACACCTTAACCCCCAACATAGTTAATTATTATTATTTTTTTTTTTTTTTTGCAGTTTTTGGCCAAGGCCAGGTTTGAACCCACTACCTTTGATATACGGGGCCAGTACCCTACTCCTTGAGCCACCAATGCCGCCCCCATAGTTAATTCTTACATCCAGTCTAGCAATTCTTATTTTTTACTGAATAATTTGGTACACTTACATCTAATGTGATTGCTAATATGTATCATCTTTATTTTTTTCTGTTTCTCCTCCTTGTTCTATATGTATTTTTTGGATTAACTCTTTTTTAACTCATAGTTATAGTTTCTTAGTCTTTTATATGCCTTTCTACAATTTTTTTCCTTCCTTTTTAAAATTGTATTTCACTTTGCTTCTATTTTTTAGTGGTTAATTTTTAAAAACATAGCAATAATGAATACCCTGATCTTCATTCTGCACAATATGAAGAAGACCTTGGAATGCTTTTATTCCATTTAGTCTCACTCTACATATATCCTGCTATCATTTATTACAGGTTTAAGTATTTTTATGTTTGTTTTAATTTTTATTAAATCATAATTGTGTACATTAGTGCAATCATGGGGCACAATGTGCTGAAGATAAACAATCTGAAATATTTTCATTGAACTGTTAGAATAATTAATTTTTAATTCCTTCTGATGAGAGATTTCTTGTAGTAGAAAAATTGCACCCAACTCTGATGAGGTTTTATCATTTAGAAAAGCTTTAAAGAAAGACATTCTGCTGGAGTCCCTGACCACAGTGATCCCATCAAACCAGCACAGTGCTGACCTCTAGACTTGGCCTCCTGTGTTTTAACCACTCACCCTTTGGTCAACAAGCTCCTGTTTGCCCTCCAAATGGCTGGAGCTTAGCTTTAGATAGAAAGTTTAAAGGTATCTGTTCCAAAATAGGTGTTTCTCTTGTTTCTCATTTTTCCCCCTTTGGTTTGGCCTTCTACCCTGTCTATGTTGGAGGCTGTTTTACATTTTCCTTAGAGATTTACTATGAATATCCAAGACCCAGAGGAACAAAACTGAAAACTGAACAAGAAGTCTGGCAGGAAAAAGAACTATGGGAATGAAATAATTTTATATTTTTAATCTAAATTACTATAAAATGATCTAGCTGCTTCTAAAATTAGCAGTGGTAAGTGGCAGTTTTTTAAAAATTGGATTAAGGTTGGAAGGGGTATTTCCCTTAAGGGCTTAGAAACGCCAAGAGCCAACCAAGAGAGGCAGGGATTGGAAAAAGCTGAAAATCTCATCAGCCCAAAGGGGCAGGGACAAGACTGGAAAGGAAAAGCAAAGCTCAGCGTTAAGAAACTGGGTAGATAGGAGTGAAGAAGAGCCCAGGGTAGGGGTCTAGATAACTAAGGCACAGGAATGCCAGCCAGTGGCCCCTAGAAGACAGGGACGGCTGGGAGGAGGACGGGGCCCAGCAGAAGTCCGAACAGGAGGCCCGAGGCACAGCCGTAAGAACGGCCACATGACTTCACGTGGGGCCAATCTTTCTCTCCAGTCTTTCTCTCCAACAAGTTACAGGGCTGACGACCTCTGCAGAGGTTTGCTACAGGGGTAACACCATAATAGCACGTTTTACCTCCCAGTTACCCTAAGAAAATTAGGTGCCAAATCTTCACCCCTGTAGTATAAGCTGCCTCCAACAGAAAAGCCCCATACCCAGAAAGTCCTTTCTGCACCAAAGTTTATTTCACTGAGTTATAGCCAAAATAACCCCACCAACTAGACCAAGATTAACTTGTTGATAGCTTTCTCTCTCCAATTCTCAGATGAAAAAAGACGACAAACCCCCGAAAGGCATTATCTTGAGATGAATCATCTCCAGCAGGCTTCTCTGAGATAGCCCAAGTGAGAGGGAACCAGTGGGGAAAACCCACAGGAATGTTTTAAGTTGTCATTCAAACAGACGTTCTGGCCTCACTCTTCCTTTTGAAGTAGACAGACTCGTTGAAGATTTTATGGAGCCGATGTAAGTAAGCGCTTTCTACCGAAGAGAAAACAGGACATTTTACCTTTTCATAGAACAAAGAGCTAACACACATGCTGACGCCAAGGACAGCCATATAAAGAATTCATTCCAGGAGCTAAATGAAGCAAGGAGAGGAGATAGAGAGATTAGTGTAATTCCTTGAGAAAAGCACCCAAAATAAATAATTTTATTACAATTTTTTCATGCCTTGTCTGTCACTGAGTTCTAGAAGCATGCCCACGCTCATTGAGTAATGCCCAGATTACTTACACGGAAGTGAAACGCCCTCCTGGGTGCTGCGATGATTGATTTCATGTGTCAGCCTGATTAAACCATGTGGCACCCAGATATTTGGTCAAACATTATTCTGGGTGTGTCTGTAAGGGCATTTCTGAACGAGATTAGCATTTGAATTAGTAGACTGCCCTCCCTAGTGTGGGGGGCCTCATCCAATCTGCTGAAGGCCTGAATAGAATACAAAGACGGAATAAGGGAAATTCTTTTCTCTCTGGCTGCCTTTGAGCAGTGACGTCAAGTACACTTTGTTCTTCCCAGGTAAGTGGACTAAGAGCCACGCAGTGGTTCCTGCCTGTGATCTCAGCACTCTGGAAGCCCAAGGTGGGTGGATTGCCTGAGCTCAAGAGTTCAAGACCAACCTAAGCAAGAGCAAAACCCCCATCTCTAAAAAACAACCAGGTGTTGTGCTGGGTGCCTATAATCCAACTACTTGGGAGGCTGAGGCAAGAGGATTGCTTGAGCTCAAGAATTTGAAGTTGCTGTGAGCTGTGATGCCACAGCGCTCTACCCAGGGTGACAAAGTGAGACCCTGTCTCAAAAAGGAATGAAGGAAAGAAAGGAAGGAAGAAAGATTAGGAGTTATAGCTCCAGCGCTTTTTTGCCCGCCTCACAATTCAAACTGAAACATCAGCTCTTCCTGGGTCTCAAGCCTACTGGCTTTTAGACTAAAACATACCTTAGGCTCTCCTGGGCCTCCAACTTGACTACTCACACAGGACTTGTCAGGTTCCACAATCACATGAGCCAATTCTTTAAAATAAATTTTATACACATGTATATATGTTTATACACTTATATAAATAAAATAGGATATATATGAGTGATACATAAAAATATATCCTAAATATAGGCATATGTTTCATATGTATGATGTATACCGTATTGGTTCTGTTTCCCTGGAGAATCCTAATAATAATAAAGATGCTTCTATAGATTTTGTAGCAAAGTGCTTGGCTTATCAATGTTGCTGTGAGAGCTTCATTTGTTTACATCCTTGTGGATTTTACATTCCTTGATTTTTGTCTATCTCAAAGTTTCATAACGGCCCAAGTATAACAACCTACAGTCCGCAGTAGACACTGAGGTCATTATCAAACACAGTGGAAGGACTGGGGTTTAGGATATTGGATGTTTATCTTCAGAAGTATTACCTTATTTTTATGACTCTTAGAATGTTGTGACATACAACATCCATCAATTAACTCTAAGAAAATGTAAATTGGGGTGTGTCCAACATTTTGGCTCCAGGTATAACTGTAAATTTTCTCCATAATGTCCCAAATCAATAGAAAGATTACATGGACCCTATGTGGCAAATGTGGAGAAGGTAGCAAACACAAGTTTTTCATTCTCATTACCTAAGAAGACTAGAAAACATTTTATATGACAAAAAAAAAGGAATGCAGAATGGAAGTAGTCTATGAATTACCCATCATCAAAGGCGCCACAGAGAGGAACCAGGCCCCAATGCAGGATGATACTTTAGGTCACAGTTTAATTCTAAAGACAGCACTTACAACTAAAATTACATATCTTCAAAATTCCCTTTAAAAATCCCCAAGGAATGCACTACATCGGAGACACACCGCCTCTCAGGTAGGGTCAGCACATCCCGAATTCTCTCCAAAGTCGGGACAGGTGGCTACGGTTTCAGTTGAAACCACAGACCTAGGTTCTGTCTAGAGACGATGCGCCATCAGCTTCTAGGCCTTGTGACTAAGATCAAACGTAGAGAATGTGGTAACAGCAATAAGGTGAACCAATAAATTTCAGGTCCATACTTGGCGCAATGAAAACGTCACGCTCTGAGCGGTACATGGGGAAAGATGATCAAGGTATCAGCAAGTTCTGTTCCATCATCGCCTCCGTGCACCAGGGAAAACAGTCACCAGTTAGAGAGGAAAGCGAAATTATCTCCATAGCCTTGTATTTGTTTAAGCCTAATATACATTTTATTTGACTCTATTCTGGAGGAAGGGAACATGGAGGAGAAGGTACATCGACCTGGTGGACCCAACTCTGGAACTGAACGCCCAGCATCCTCGCACTAAACCTGGCTGGGTGGTTAGCCTGGCCAACAAGTACACTTGGCTGAAAGTCCAAAGGATCCATTGTTTCTGGGGATTCTCAGGATTATCCTTGAGGTGGAGAAAGAGGAACTGTCTCCAGAATAGACACTATGCCAGAGAAGCTTAATTTAGGAAAAGCCACAGCCTGTTTTCCACTGACTTAACAGATAGTTGTGGCCGTCTGAAGGCCAGAAATGACTACAATAATTGATACAAACCAGGTTTTAAAAAGCATAGAAGTTAGAAGAGAACATTCCCCAGTTCCAGAAGCGAGAGTATGCAATCCATCCAAAGGACGCCAGAAGGAGAAGCTGTATGAACACGGCTAACTTTAGACGTCTCGTCTTACGAAGCAGAAACTCAGCGGGGCACTAAGCAGCCCTCTTCCAAGAAAGGTGTGGCCTCCGATGCCCATTGCATCTCTCCTCGCATTGGGACAGACAGGAGCAGGGGCAGGGGGCTACCTCTGCACCTGCAAGAAGCTGGACGGGGTCCAGCCGAAGCGTCCTCCGCAATCCTCCTTCTCAGTCCTCCAGCTGCCGTCAGGCCTGCACAACCCAGCAATGTGAGCCCTGGGTTAGAGAGGAGACGGCAGAGCAATGTAAACAGAGACAAGGGGGGCGGGGGGGCAGGATTAAGCTGTGCGGACAGGCAGGCGTGGAGCTGCGCAGGGAGACTGCGTGGCCTCAGGACGGCCGCCCTCTGGCGCTGTGTGCTCCTTCCACAAACAGCTGAGCGCACTGTGGGTGCACAGAGTCTGTGGATTGCTCCTCTCTCCACCGCCTTAAGGGGAATTGCTCCTGAGGCCCACCCTCGTCTGGAGAGGCCTGAGCTCTTTCATATGGAGAGCCACACTCCTCAGCCCACCTCCCCGTGGCCTCCCGGCCCACAGGCCCTGGAAAGAAGGGATTGAGCCTCAGGTGTAGACAAGGAATTGCTCAGACCTGGGTGGCTCCCAACAACAAAGCCGGGTCAGGTTCACGCAGTGTTCACTGGTAAAACAGCACCGCACTTTCCCTGAGGACCCCTGAGGACCCCTGAGGAACGTTTTTAGAACAGAAATTTGGGAACACTTGGATTATTCCTTGGCACTAAAAAAAAGGAAGCCAATGAGAGTAATTTATGACATTAGAAGAGATTTTCCCGAACAGAAGATCAAGGACAGGGCCTCTGAGATTCCAACACAAGGTGACATACAGCAGAGGGGTGTGTGGTGGGATTGACAGAGCTGCTGTTTCATCTTCTGAAGGGGATGCCTGCTGTCCAGTTTCTATTTCTTTTTACTTTTTTTTTTTTTTTAAGACAGAGCCTCAAGCTGTCACCCTGGAGAGAGTGCCATGGCATAACAGCTCACAGCAACCTCCAATTCCTGGGCTCAAGCAAGTCTCCTGCCTCAGCCTCCCAAGTAGCTGGGACTACAGGTGCCCGCCACAACGCCCGGCTATTTTTTGGTTGCAGCCATCATTGTTGTTTGGCAGGACCGGGCTGGATTCGGGTGTACGTGGCTGGCGCCTTAGCCACTTGAGCCACAGGCGTGGAGCCCAGTTTCTATTTCTTAAAATTCATCTTTGTCTTGATCAAGCAAAAATGTGCCTATCTGTGACAGTGCAGATTTAGGCAGTTAGAAAACAAGGTCAGAGGGAAGGGCAAAGACTATTTCCTGAAAGCGATCCTGAAGACGACAGAGACTACGGTCTTCCCTGGCTCTGTTTAACATGTTTTACTGGTCTATTTTTGTTTTGTGTCAAAAACTGTATTTTTAACAGAAGATTTATAGTGAGCATCAAAATAGTGAGACATTAGTTACACCTAAAGTCTCGAGGTAACTGTACCTCTGAGAGGCAATGACAATAGTGAGCAGATAATCAAAAGTACCCCCATTCCAGCAGCCTGGTTATCTGTCTCTTAAAAAGCAATGAACCATAGTAAAACCATAAATCATAGGGCAAAAAAACCTGATCGTTATTATTTCATTGCGTTGAGTCAGATTAGAAAGAGTAACTTGCAATAGTACAAACACTGAGAAAGAGCCAACTGCAAGCTGTAACCCTCGACCTGTCAGCCACCTGCTGATAGACCAGCCTGCAAGGCCACAGCACAGAGCCTGGAGGGGACGGTTAGGGTGAAAGAGGGAGAGGAAGGTCTGGGATAAAGGAGAGCAGGTTTCCTCCCCTTTCTATGTGGATTTCCCAGGAAATGACAAATGCAGGATGAGAGCGGGGGAGGCTCGTACCACGGCCAGACGCGTTAAGGGAAGGCCCCCAACCGAGGCCTGGCCCACCTCCCACCCCACATCCCTTCCTGCGCAGACACAGGGGAGTCAGTGGAGGAGCCTGAGAGAATGCCGCTTGCCCTCCCTTACACGGAGGATGGGCGGTCGTGTGAAGCACCCCGAGTTCCTGCCCCCAGAGGAGGGGACGGAGTGAGTGGCAGAGACGGTGGGTCTGCCCCAGACGACGCTGCCGGTCAGGACAGGCTAAGACCTGCTCCTTCCCAACTCTCTCCACCCCATCCACCCCATTCCCAGGGTGCCGGATCTCTGGCGTAAAGGTAAGGCTGCCTTCTTGTCAGTGAACCTGAAACATTGGTGCAGTTCCTCTTATCAATAACTGATTAATATCATCCCAACTCCTGTTCCATTACAAGACAGTGAGCAGTAACAGCTCTATCCATAAGGATGAACAAAAGCAGGAAAAGCCCATCTGGCCGGCCTGCAGCAAACCACAGCACATCTAACCAGCATTCCGTGTCCTCAGGACAGCACATGGGCTGACCGCAGGCATGGCCAGGGCCCTGTGGACCGTTCCTCCCTCCAGAGCTGGGCGTCCACCCCACCCACCGCATGGCAGGCTTACCAACAGTCCACTGGTAGTAAAGTGGTACCACCCGCACTTATTACTATAATCATTCGATTCAATTAAATGTTACGTTATCTGATGAAACATAAAACAAAGAGTTATAAAAAGAAGGCTGAATTCTACCCGTACACCTATATATACCCCGAGACTAAA
>CAUYON010140161.1:0-38547 GCA_963573935.1 Arctocebus calabarensis | reverse complement strand
ATAATTTTATTGAATCATAATTCTGTACATTGGTGCAATCATAGGGCATGATTCATATAGCAATTTATATTCTTAAAAACCATCCATAAGAATGGCTGTTCCCATTCTCATCATCTCTGGATTTTGTGGGCGCAGGGGGCTTATTTTTTGGTAGTTATTTGCTTCTTATTTTATTTATTTTACTAATTTTATTTTATTTATTTTACTGACACCAGTAGAGAACAGTTGAGCATCTTTTCATGTATTTATTTGCTATCTGCATTTCTTCCTGCTATAAAATGTCTTATATTTTACCCATTTTCCAAGTAATAAAACTCTGATGCACTCACGTTTTGAAGACTTGTTGATCCACATTGTGAAAGTATCCTGTGAATAGCCTTATCAGTTTAAAATGGTTTTCAATTCATTCAAAGTTTAAACCCCAATGAGAGCCAGTTGAAGTTTTTATTGCTTTGTATAAAACCTCATAGATTTTTTTTCTCTCCTTCCCCTAATTCTTTCTAAGATGACTTTTGGGTGAATAAGAAAGGGAAACTTACATAATTTTGCAAAACACAGGAGAAAGACTTTAGAATTGACACAGGTCCTGGTATTGTCCTTTTGCTCCTCTGATGTCCCAAGTGATGCTCCTTGTTGGCCAGGCTGCTGCCTGCCCTGGTGGGGACTTGGGCCCAAGTCTGTAACTGGTGAATAGATAGGCAATTGCCTATCTCACTGCCTAAGCCTGAAATAGATCCTTACTGGCTGTGTTCACTGCATATTTGAGATTTTTTGATGTTTAACGTTGATTATAATTACATTTACTCTTATGAGAGGTTTGCCACACAGGGATGGATTTGATTTTTTCTCAGAAAACTTTTTTGAGATTTTTGACTGGGCAAAGTGGTTCACACCTGTAATCCTAGCACTCTGGGAAGACAAGACAGGATTATCACTTGAGTTCAGGAGTTGGAAACCAACCCAGACAAAAGCCAGACCCCATCCCTACTAAAGACAGAAAAACTAGCCATGCATTGTGGCAGGCACCACTAGTCCTAACTACTGGGGAGGCTGAGGCAGGAGGATCACTTGGCCCAGGAGTTTGAGGTTGCTGTGAGCTAGAATAACACCATAGCATTCTAGCCTGGGCAACAGAGTAAGACTCTGTCTCAAAAAAAAATACTTTTTTGAGGTTTAAAGAATAGAAGGGAAAAATAATACCTTTTGTTTTAATTCCACAGAATGGCAGCATACTTGTTTAACATTGAATTCTGTGCAAGAAAGAAAAAATTTAATATATTCTTTGCCAACAAGTGGTGGAAAAACCCTTGTGGCTGAGATTTTAATGCTTCAAGAACTGCTCTGCCAGCGGAAAGATGTTTTAATGATCCTTCCATATGTGGCAATTGTCCAAGAAAAGGTACGAGTTTTTTGTTTTGTTTCGTTTCGTTTTGATTTTATTGTTTGGGATTCATTGAGAGTACAAAGAATTAGGTTACAATGATTGCAAGGTATGAGTTTTTTTAAACATGGTATTTTGACATTAAGATAAAAAACACTAGCATACTATAACATTTTATTGACCCATAAGTGCCTCTTAATCATAAAGAATTAATATTTTTAGGCTGTATAAAAGTAGTACAGTACTTATTTAAAATCTCTTCAGATGCTAATTATCTGTTGTAGAAAGTTTTATTATTTTTCTAAATTGGTGGATTAAGTTCCATCATAGTATATAGTCTATTAATATTTAGCCTGCTTTTTCAAACAGAAACTGATTATTTTATAAAAAATAAATGCGTTGTTCTGAACACTTTTTGATACCAAAGGAAACAATTGAAATTTACTTTTCATATTATGTATTTTAAAGGTTGTATTTATTTTACAAAGATTAACACATTATGGCATTTCTTAGTTTAGTATGACTTATGTATGACCTAGTTCCTATTTTCCCATTGATTGGTATCCAACACTGCTTTAGGTTTGTTTGTTTGTTTGTTTTTGAATCCTTGTAAGCACTTAATAATTAGACTATTTATCTGCGTTTTTTGTTTATGTTTATTTTAACTAATCTAGATTTCAGGTTTATCAAGTTTTGGTGTAGAACTTGGTTTCTTTGTTGAAGAATATGCTGGAAGCAAAGGAAGATTTCCTCCAACTAAAAGAAGGGAAAAGAAATCACTATATATTGCCACTATTGAAAAAGGACATAGCTTGGTGAACTCCTTGATCGAAACTGGCAGGATCAGCAGTCTGGGTCTGGTTGTCATAGATGAGGTTGGTTACTACCTCTGTAATTTATTAATATTTTTATTATGTTAACTTATTTATTCTGATTACTATTTGGATCTGCTTGGTACTTCTCTAAGTACTTTATATTAAAGTCAATACATGTAAGACATTTGATGCTTGGTAATCTTAAATTTGGTTTTGTATCAAGTATTTCTTGAAGTGTAAATATGTGTGTGTGGTATATAATTTTACAAAGTGTGTGGTAATACTTATGAATACTAGATTTATCAGGGTATTGCCCAAAAGCTCAAACTTAAAACACCAGAGAAATAATGTATATGTACTAAAGTTATTATATATAAAACATTTAAGAAGTATAAGGCAAAGGCTGGGCGCGGTGGCTCATGCCTATAATTCTAACACTCTGGGAGGCCGAGGCAAGTGGATCACTTGAGCTCAGGAGTTCAGGACCAGTCTGAGCAAGAATGAGACCCATCTCCACTAAAAATGCAAAACTTAGCCAGACATAGTGGTAAGTGTCTATAGTCCCAGCTACTTGGGAGGCTGAGGCAAGAGGATCTCTTGAACCCAAGAGTTTGAGGTTGCTGTGAACTATGATGCCAGGGCACTCTACTCAGGGTGACAGAGTGACACTCTGTCTCAAGAAAAAAAAAAAAATTATAAGGCAAAGATTACACATGTGTTTCATACAAATATATGCATGTTTTGCATGGGCATTATGTGAAGATTTGCTTCTCTGCTTTTTTTTATCTCCAAGTTGCATATGATTGGCGAAGGAAGCCGTGGAGCGATACTGGAAATGACTCTAGCAAAAATCCTCTACACTAGCAGTAAGTATTTTTTTTTAACAGGGTCACCAATTGATTTGTAATCAAAAGACTTATAGAAGACTTTATCACTAGCTATATTGTGTAAGCTTTTTGCCTTTGTTTTAAAATTCCTAATGAGTAGGATCGTACAGGTGAACGAAGATTAGTATTTGAGGAGGTCTCTATCATTATCCCCCACATACTAGCTGTGTGTCCTTAGGCCCATCACTCAGCCTCTGTTTCTTTACTGTGAAACAAGGAAGAAACTTATGTATGACCTAGTTTCTTAGGTGCAGATGGCTCGACACCCATAGCACAGTGGTTATGGCGCCAACCACATACACCAAGGGTAGCAGGTTTGAACCCAGCCGGGGCCAGCTAAACAATGAGCCCAGGAGTTAGAGGTTGCTGTGAGCTATGTTTTGCCAAGGCTGACAAAGTGAGATTCTGTCTCAATAGAAAAAAAAAAAAATGAAGGTGCTGACCTGAAGGGATTGTTCTAAGGGTTATATGAATTAACCCGTGTAGCGGTCAGCAGTGATGGCACACAGCGCTCAGTAAAGGGTTTGCTGCCCCTGCTGTCATTATCATGCTAATAAAGCGAAATAGTTAAGTAGTCACCTTAAGGTGCTGTTTTGCAATATCAGACTTTAGGTGTCCATGAAACATTTATTCTAAATGTTGTCTATACTATTTGTTGATGTGGTATTATAATACTTACATTATATGTGGAAAAATTATTAATTATTAAGGACAAATCTTAATAAAAATAATTTTTAAAATTTCAGTAGCAGAGGTATTTAGTCAGGTTGTAGCACTTTATTATCATTCATTCAAACAAAAGTACTTATTGAGCATGTACTGTGTATGCCAGCCACTATGCCAAGTGAAGGGATACATCAGTGCATGAAACAAAGTTCCTGCCTTCATCAAGCATATATTTTAGTGAAAGTGAATAAGTGGTAAGCAGATAAACAAGAAAACAATAAAGTGTTAAATGGTGACAAATTCTATGAACTTAAAGCAAGAGAGAAGAAGAATCACCCACTTGTCAAATCCAGTGTACACTGACTGTCCTTGTATTTTCTTTTAACAATTTGACTGCTTATTGTGCTTTTTTCCTTTGTGTGATGGAGCATCATTCTCTTTAGAGGGATCATGTCTTAGCCTTGAGAGATAACATACATAATGCCTGAGAACAGACTCTGGATCTAGAGTCAGACCTTGGCAACCTTGAGCAAACTGCATTAACTATGCCCCTGTTTTCTTAGGTGTCAATACAGGTGATTAATAGAACTTTGCTCACTGAATTGCTGCAAAGATGGAGTGAATCTTTGTGAAGCATCTGGCATAGCACCTTCCACATAATGGACATATGTTTACTGCTGGTCTGTAGTTATTATCTCTATCACCAGTGCCTTACATTTAATAGGTATTTGAATAAAATGCATCTCTTTAGTTTTTTTCTTATTTTTCTTCTGTGACACCTATTCCTAAGCTTGTTCATGTGGACACTGAACAAGATTCATCTTATTTCTGCTTATTCTCATCCATCCTCATGACTTGAAGAACTTGCTGTACACTGGTGGCTCACACTCATACCTCTCTTCTGAGTAATACCATCTTCCAGCCAAACAGCACTGCTTGAATGTTCTAGGACAGCTGCACCTACCTGAGGCTTCATCTGAGCCTAATTTATCTCCTTCAGTCTGAATTCCTAGCTACCAATCACTAGCCAGCCAGCCCAGCCAGAATTTTAAACTCTTTACTCTTAAGCATTTTATCAACAACCAATTCCTATCTGGTTTACCTTATAAAGACAATTATTAATATCATTCCCTCCTGTCCCTGTTTACTACTGAATCTTTAGTTCAGTATCTCATCCTTTCTTTACATGAATTGCCGCAGACATCACCAAGCTCTTCCGTCTTACTTTGGTCCCCATCACTGCCTTTGTCAACTAAATCTATCTCCTCTACTGCAGGTAGAATGATCTTTCCCATGTAGCTATCTAATTACTTTACTTTCCCATTCACCTGCCTTTAGTAGCTCTGCTTTGCTTTCTGTACAAGTCCAAAGTTCTTAGCACAGCCTTTCTTGCTTTAGCTCCCTGTCTTATCTCTTCAGCTCCCTGGTCTACCTTGGGGACGGGGAGGGGCCAGCACTTACTCCTCTTTTAGGTGATGTCTTGAACATTGCAGGACATAAGATAGTAGCGATGAAGAAACATATCCTACAAAACCTTTTTTGTTTTGATTTAATAACTAAGTCTGTCATTTAAAAACTTTTAGGATGAGATACTGAACTAAATGCTCAGGGATTCATGTGGCTTCATGAGCCCCAGTTCACTTTTCTTTAAAAGGAGACAGGCTAGCCTGACAGCAAGATCCCTTAAAGGACTTAAAAGATTTTTCATGGGGCAAGAGTTTGGGACTCATTGTAGAACATACCCCACAACTCCTCATAAAGATGATTGAGACAGACAGCCATAAGCATACTTATGCTCCTTATTTTTGTTTAAAAGTTTTAATAAATATCCTACTTTTGTCAATTTTATAAACTGAAAATTTGTTTGAAATTTAATAGACTTCCATGTATAAACTTCTAAGTAGTAATTTTCGAGATTACCAGAAACATTTCATTCTTTGATTGCCAGATTTATACTCTGGTGTTTTTCTTTTTCTTTTCTATTTTTTTTGTTTGTTTGTTTGAGACAGAGCCTCAAGCTGTCACCCTGGATCAAGTGCTGTGACATCACAGCTCACAGCAACCTCCAATTCCTGGGCTCAAGCGAGTCTCCTGCCTCCACCTCCCAAGTAGCTAGGACTACAGACACCTGCCACAACACCCAGCTATTTTTTTTTTTTCTGTTTGTTTGTTTTTAGAGACCAGATGTCACTCTTACTCAGGCTGGCCTCAAACCTGTAAGCTCAGACAATCCACCTGTCTCAGCCTCCCAGAGTGCTAGGATTGTAGGCGTGAGCCACCTTGCCCGGCCTACTCTGGTATTTTTCGTACTTCTCTTCCTTACTTCCTCTTTCCTTTCCCAAATCACTCAGGAAGAATTCAGAGCTTGCTAAAATTATTCATGATATACTAATACTTGATACATGACAAATTACTTGTGATATACTAAATAACACATTTTCCTTAATACTTTGGGGTTTTTTCTCTCCTTAGCAACAACTCAGATCATTGGTATGAGTGCCACATTGAACAATGTTGAAGACCTACAGGATTTCCTTCATGCAGAATATTACACCAGTCAATTCAGACCAGTATGTACCTCAGGTTTGCACTATATTGATTTGCTTTATATTCATCTTCCTAGAGATAAAAGTACTAAACGTATAAAAAATTCTATGGAGTAGTGATGGGTGAGTAAAATTACGGTGAGTAAAATTATACACAGGTCAGAGATCTTGGCTTGGGTCAGTAATGCATCTCTAGCAACAGGAACAGTACCTGCCCATGGGCCCTCAGTGAACATTTATTGACTGAATTTTTCTAGAACCATTCTGTTTTTTTCACTTCTAATTCTCTAAAGTACACTTTTTCATTTGCCAAAATTTAGTGAGACATGTTTTGAGTTATTGCCACATTAAAAATTTGAAGTTAAAAAAGCATTCAAATACCTCTGCTTTGGAAGTTAAAATACTTTTTAATAAGTTAAGACTTCACATGGATTTAAACTTCTCTGTAACAGCATTTCTAAAATGCTTGAAGAAAGTGAACAAACTTAATTTGTAGTTATTTGGAAGTAACTTATACTATCTGTCTGCAGTACTAGTATGCATGTTCTGTGTCTAAACAGGTTTTCAGGAAATATTTTTGAAAATCTCCAAATCTTAATCTGAAATTTGATATTTTTACATTTACACTTAAAATGAAAATTTTTAGGAGATATTCTCTGACTTTGTGACATTACATACTGTTCTTTTAAAAACTCAGTAAGCTGTATTTACAAACTTTTTTTGTCTACAAATACTTAAATTAAAAATGACATGGTAGTATCAGAATCAAAACTTATGACTAATAAGATTTTTTTTTATATATAGAGTCTCACTTTGTTGCCCTTGGTAGAGTGCCTTGGCATCATAAGTCACAGGATCCTCAGACTCTTGGGCTTAAGAGATTCTCTTACTTCAGCCTCACAAGTACCTCTGGGACTACAGGCACCCACCACAATGCCCAGCTATTTTTAGAGATGGGATCTCCCTCTGGCTTAGGCTGGTGTCAGACCTGTGAGCTCAGGCAATCCACTTGCCTCGGCCTCCCAGAGTGCTAGGATTATAGGCTTGAGCCAAGTGCCCACCCTGATAAAACATTTTAGATTCTTGAGAGGACAACACTTTTTTTTTTTTTTTGGAGGCAGAGTCACACTTTGTCACACAAAGTAGAGTGCTGTGACATAATGTCTCACAGAAACCTCAAACTCTGGGCTGAAGTGATCCTCTTACCTCAGCCTCCCAAGTAACTGGAACTGCGGCGCCTGCCACAACAAGATGGGGATCTTCCTCTTGCTCAGGCTCATCTTGGACTCCTAAGGTCTAGGGATCCACCTGCCTCGGCCTCCCAGAGTGCTGGGATTACAAGCGTGAGCCAACATGCCTGGCCAAGAAGACAACACTTTAACCAAAAAAAGTATTACTCATACTTTTTGTAACAAATACAAAAGTGTCTGGTTTTCTTTTGGATATATGACTACTCAGTTTAAAAGTATTTCTTCTAAGAATATGAATCCATATTTTTTTATTGTTTTTCCTATTTTTATTTAAAGAGAAAAAGAGGCCAAAAAAAGAGAAATGGCAAAGCAAAAACTTCTAAGTTGAAGCATGCTTTACATATCTTAGAAAAGCTAAAATCTTTGTATAGCTCTCCTTTTTTTCTTTACAACATATTTTACAAAATTTAAAGCTCTGGAAAGAGGGATTCATATGTGGTATTAATTGCAAATGTCCTTTTAATTCAAGGTTGAATTAAAAGAATATCTGAAAATAAATGATACAATATATGAGGTTGACAGCAAAGCTGAGAATGGCATGACTTTTTCACGCCTCCTTAATTATACGGTAAGGCTGATAACCCTTAAGTCCCAGGTTCCCAAACTTTGTGCCCCGATGTCTGGAGCACCACAGAAGTTTCCAGTGGGTATTATGGGATAATTTAAATTTTTGAGAGAAATAACTGATGCTTGACATCTATCTGTTGGACACCATACAAACTACTGGTTCAAAATAGCTAGTTTCTGATTTCAGCAATAGGTCAAGTAATATTCCTTTCTAGGACATCATATCTTTGTGAAGTTGGAAGTTTTGTAGTTTCCATAAGCAAACACCATGTAAAGTTAGCCTGGATCATCAGAAGTCCAATCTTAACTTGTTTGGACCTAACTAATTAACTAACAAAACTGTTAGGTTGTTCTTTTGGCATTGAGGCTCTGTGACTAAAAAAATTTGGAAATCTCTTTTATAAGTGTTCATTCACTCAATAACAACAAGAAAAGAATAATTTAAGGTCCAGGTAGTTCAGATATTGATATATAATAATAGTAATATCTACTATATTAATACTAATGTATTATGACCATATGAAAGATTTTTTTTTTTTTTTTTGAGACAGAGTCTCACTATTTCATCCTCAGTAGAGTGCCATGGTGTCACAACTCACAGCAACCTCAAACTCTTGGGCTTAAGCGATTCTCTTGCCTCAACCTCCCAAGTAGCTGGGACTATAGGCACCCACCACAACACCTGGCTGGTTTTTTGTTGCAGTTGTCATTGTTGTTTAGCAGGCCCAGGCCAGGCTAGAACCTGCCAGCTCTGGTGCATATGGCTGGCACCATAACCACTGAGCTATGGGTGCTGAGCCATATGAAAGATAAAAGGAAAGAAAGATTTTTACAGCAGTTTTAGAATTCCACAAAGGTATGTTATTCTAAATCTATATTTTAATTAGTTTTCAGTAAAGTTGAAGGAACTGAGATTTTTAAATAACTTCAGATTTTTTCTTTGTGTTCTTTGAGTTTTTGTGCCTGCTCAGTATTGCAAAAATTGTCAGAATTCAGTAAAAGGTATATCTTATTTATGTAGTCCTTTGACGATTATTAGGATCTGTGTTTCTATAGAATTTTTTGTTCTGCTTTGGTGTGTAGTGGGGTTATTAGTAACATTAACTATTTTCTCTCCTTTAGTTTTCTTTAGCTTAATCTAATTTTTAAGACTAAGCATACCTAATAAAACCCGAATAACCTAAGAAAAATGTAGAATTTAACAATTTGATATTAATACAGATTTTATCTTTCTTTTATTAAATGAGAAGTTCAGGCTTGGCCCC
The DNA here is from genome assembly GCA_963573935.1 of Arctocebus calabarensis. Classification (NCBI taxonomy): domain Eukaryota; kingdom Metazoa; phylum Chordata; class Mammalia; order Primates; family Lorisidae; genus Arctocebus; species Arctocebus calabarensis. The sequence goes on along the minus strand of CAUYON010140161.1, from coordinate 29,170 downwards.
CGTAGCACAGTGGTTACAATGCTGGCCTCATGCACCAAGACTGGCAGGTTCGAACCCGGCCTGTGCCAGCTAAACAACAATGACAACTGTAACAAAAAAATAGCTGGACGTTGTGGCGGGCACCTGTAGTCACAGCTAGTTGAGAGGCTGAGGCAAGAGAATCGCTTAAGCCCAAGGGTTGCAGGTTGCTGTGAGTCGTGATGCTACGGCACTCTACAAAGGGTGACATAGTGAGACTTGGTCTCAAAAAAAAAAAAAAACAATAAATAAAAATAAATAAATAAATGAGAAGCGCAAAATTATGGATGGTTTAAGTCACACCTTTCAAGTCACACTAATAAAATGTTGATAGTGTTTCTTGGTTACTGACTACTTTGTCCCTCCATCTTGTTGTTTTGCAGTATTCTGATAACCTGAAAAAGATGGATCCTGATCACTTAGTAGCATTGGTGACAGAAGTTATTCCCAATTATTCCTGCTTGGTTTTTTGTCCCACTAAGAAGAACTGTGAAAACATAGCAGAAATGATATGCAAATTTTTAAGCAAGTAGGTTTATCTTTGAAAAACATTGTTTTATTTTTATTAGGAATTCCAGGTTGTATATTACATTTATTGAGCTAATACTACTTCCTGCAGAACATGATATTAAATTGTTATACTACATTCTCAAGGCCTTAACTTTGAAGAAAGAAAAATTAACTGTGAAATTTCCATAAGTAGCCAAAGAAAAATTCTAAGGTTACATTTAAAAAAATGCTGACCAATATAGTGGCTTAGAACAGTGATTTAAAACTTTGCACCGTGAATGATCCTGGAGCCTTTTAAAAATCCCATTGTTCAGGCTACATCTTAGACAAATCAGACTCTGTGGGAGTAATACCCATGCATCATTTGTAAAGTTCCCCAGGCAAGTCCAACATCAGCCAAGGTCAAGAACCACTGGCTTAAGGAAGTCAAAAGGCTAAGAATAATCACTGTTGGGACAGATCCTGTCTTCAGCTTAACCATCACTTTAATCAAATTCTGGTGCTTCTGTTTTCTCAGTAAACTTCACACTTTAAGTCATGTGGACATTTGAATTTAATTTCCTAAGTAAAAAATGTATTGGTTTATAGTTTTATGATATTTTGATGTCAGCTTTGTCATACTTATAGATAAAAGTGTGATGTGACTTTAAATAATATATAGTTCAGTTTTCCTGCCTCTATTTGTCCCATGTGTACTTCTATCACTTTTTCAGATTTCTTTTCAGCCCCTTTTTGTTGGATATTATTTGAGGTTTCTAAAGTACTGGGGTGTAGATAATGTTTACTGTTAGTATGATTTAATAATATACATTTTCCATCTTCAGAGATGAAAATGTATACCTTAAAATAAAATGAACCATCTTTAATAATGATGTATGTTATACAGGGAAAAAAAATCATTATAACATCTAAAGCAATGGTCTAAATGTGGCATCCATGGATTCTGGGAAGTACAGAAATTAACTTCAGGAAATCCATGAACCCTCTAAGATTCTATGTAAAGTATTGTGTTTGTGTGAATAGTTGTATTTTTCCTTACTTTTAATCAAATTCTCACAGGGTTCTGTCACCTACAAGTAGACTAGGAGCCTGCCTAATAGTTAATGAAATCAGAATCAAAATTCTAAGACTATTTTGTATACTTACATCAATAAAAGTAGTACATTAAAAAAAAGTTTATGTGACATCTACTAAAATGAAAGTCATAGGCATTTTGTCACTATGAGATCAAGGGTTCATATTTCTAACAGATCTTTCTCCTAGGGCCTATCTGAAACACAGGGAGAAGGAGAAACACGAGGTGATTAAGAACCTGAAGAATATCAGCAGTGGCAATTTGTGTCCTATTCTAAAACACACTATCCCCTTTGGAGTTGCTTATCATCATAGTGGTTTAACAAGTGATGAAAGGAAGCTCTTGGAGGAGGCCTACTCCACCGGGGTTCTCTGCCTTTTCACCTGCACTTCCACCCTAGCAGCAGGCGTCAACCTGCCAGCTCGAAGGTAAGGGATAAACCAACTGCTGGCCTGGCACAGCAGTTCCAGGCTTGGAACTATTTTCCATTCTCAGCTTGCAAGGAGTTTTGCTATTTAACTCCTCGTTGTGGCTGAGAATTTATCAAATGTTTTTCAGTTTTAATTGAGTTAATTGTTTGGTTTATTTCCCTTGATATTTTAGTGAATATTAGATAAATATCTTCTGAAATATTTAATGAAAAATAACATTAGTAGATTTCCTAATGTTATTTTAGAATTCCTTCCTTTTATGTTCTTCCGTGCTCGCTTTGGCAGCACATATACTTTTATGTTCTTCCTATCTGGTTTTAATGGTAGAGTTCATTTTCCTAGTTATGCAGTAATAGTTGGCCAGCTTTTCACCTTTTTTTATGATCTTTATAAGGCAAGGAGCACAGAGAAAGAACATAGAATGTGCAGTTCAACAATCAGGACAGGTTTATTCATAGAAACCTGACTGGGGCCTTGGCCTAAGTGGAAAGGCAACTTCCCTTACAATCTGCCTGCTTATATAGCCAGTTTCCAGTTGGCGGGGGGCACCTGTTTGGGGCAGAGTTTGGGCGGCTCCTGCAAAGGCAGGAATGTTCTTTGGGGCAGGGTTTATCCAGGTAAGGCGGGAAAGTCCCATATGGGGTTTTTTTCTTCTGGGGCCTGGCAGAGCCCAGAAGATGCTGTCCTCTTACTCATTCAAACCCCAGTGCTGTGAAGAGAGTCTCACTAGGTGCCATCTCACAGTAGTCTGCCTCCCTCAGTCTGAAAGAGTTTAACATAGAGATCTCCTTGAAACCCTGGAGAACTGAGCCATAAAGACATTTGAGTCTGGTAGCTATCATTTTTCGAGCAGGTCCAAAGCAATGGGACTGTATAATTGATTTCTAGTCTTTATCACTTGTAACAATGGGGTGTTTTTCTAATAAGTGATCAATTTTTATAAATTCTCCATGAGTATTAAAAGATATATGTATTTTCTGTTGCATATGTTTTCTGTTACACATCTCTCGGAGTTCAAGTTGTTAATTGTGTTGTCAGCTCTTCTATTTTCTTACTATTTTTGATTATTTGATCTGTCAATTTCAGAGAACTGTCATAGTCTCCCACTTTAATTATGCAGTTGTCAGTTATGTAGTTGTCAAATTTCTAGAAATTTTTGCTTTTTATATTTCAAAACTATGTATACACAGCTTTACTTCAAATTTCTTATTGCTGAGTTATACCTTATATCAATATATTGGATCACTAGATATAAATGTCTGATTTCAAATCAAGAGTTTAGTTTATTATATGTCAAACAGGAGGCAGTCCAAATAATCAAAATATTCAGTAAACTATTCACAGTTTTGCTATCTTTTTTCATTTTATCGCCCTTGGTGAAGTGCCGTGGCATCACACAGCTCACAGCAACCTCCAACTCCTGGGCTTAGGCGATTCTCTTGCCTCAGCCTCCCGAGTAGCTAGACTACAGGTGCCTGCCACAATGCCCAGCTATTTTTTTGGTTTTTTTGCAGTTTGGCCAAGACCAGGTTTGAACCCGCAACCTTCGGTAAATGGGACTGGCGCCCTACTCACTGAGCCACAGGTGCCACCCCGCAGTTTTGCTATCTTAATGGTGCTTGTTTATGCCAGCAGTGAAGAAGCCTTTGAGAGTAAGTGTTTATGAAATCATGAAAGGCGTTTTCCACAGCTTGTTGACAATTGAGTGTTTTTCCTTGCAAGGAGTGGTGCAAATCCTGGGAGAAGTGGTAGTTAGTTCGTGCAAGGTCTGGCAAACACAGTGAATGACAGTTGCTTCCAACTCCAGCCCCTGGTACTTTGAGCAACATTGTATGCTCACCGTGTGGTCAAGTGTTATCTTGCAAAAGGATTAGCCTGTTTCTACTACTAGCTACTTAATCACAAGAAACTTCATTGTTTCATCCAGTTGTTTTCAGTAGACATCTGCTGTTAAGTGACTGCCCAGGTTTCATGAAGCTGTAAGTGGCTAATACCAGCAATGGACCACCAAACAGACACCATTAGCTTTCTGTGATAAATACTTAGTTTTGGCTGTGTTTTGGCACTTCATATTATCCTTTGTGCTGAATGCTTGTGACTGCCAAAAAGAATTTTTCTTCACAGGTAACCGTAAGGTGTAGAAACGGTTTGCCTTTATGTTGTGACAGCAATTCCCAAGAACTCTCTTTTGTTATTCTTTCTTTATAACAGTCTGCTTTCAAATTGTGAGAATACTATCCTGTGGAATTTTCTGTGGGTACCAATTAGTATTTTTTAAAGTTCTCTTCTGTACCCTGTTTTATCTGTCTTTTATTAAAAAAAGTCATTTATTCTATATATTCTTGTTTTTCTTTTGTGTTCTTAATTTTCTTCAAGTGTTTGATAATCTTGGCTGCCTATTGATAATTATAAATAAAAGAGTAGGTTGATTTGTATAGATAAGTGAAACAGATTTTTTCTCCCCTTGGGACAGAAAAGCCGACTACAGACATTCGTATACATGAGCACAACTTAAATCACCATCATTGTAGGTCAAAAGCAATTGAAATCTAAATTTAACATACCTCAAAATAATACTATGCATAAATTCTATGCTACTGGCATATGGCCAAATTTTTTATTTATGAAGTGTAAAATCAAAAAACTTTGGAGAATACTGCTATAGATTAATCATAGAGGTCTTGTAGAGAGGCAGACTTGAGTTCAAATGATTATTCCCATAATTACTGATTTTATAGTTTAGGGCAAGCCACTTAACTGAGCTTTAGTTAATGCCTTTGTAAAAAATATAAAATGAAATAAAATTTTGAAAAGTATAGCCAGGCATGGTGGCTCATGCCCATAATCCTAGCACTGTAGGAGGCCGAGGCAGGTAGATTGCTTGAACTCGAGAATTCCAGACCAGCCTGAACATGAGTGAGACCCCATCTCTACTAAAAATAGAAAAAACAGCCAGGCAGTGCATTGGGTATCTATAGTCCCAGCTACTTGGGAGGCTGAGGCAGGAGGAGCGCTTGAGCCTAAGCCTTTGAGGTTGCTGTGAGCTACGATGCCACAGCACTACCCACAGTAAGAGTGTAAGACTCTGTTTCCAAAAAATAAAATAGAATATTATTGCTAAGAGTTTTATACGAATTACAGATAATATATGTAAAGAACATCATATATTCTTAGTAAATAATAATTACCTATTATTTTTAGTTACTATGTCATGAAATTTAATATCACTAGATATAATGAAATTAAGAGTTTTATAAACAGGCCAATCACAGTGACTCACACCTACAATCCTAGCACCAAGACAGGAGGATCACTTGAGCTCAGGAGTTCAAGAGCTCAAGAGCAAGCCCCCATCTACACACAAAAAAAGAAAAATTAGGGCAGTGCTGGTGGCTCAGTGGGTAGGGCACTGGCCCCATATATCAAAGGTGGCAGGTTCAAACCCGGCCCCAGCCAAACTGCAAGAAAAAATAACCGGGCCTGGGTCTGCTTATGAGAGGTTGGATTTAGCAGACTCTTATCTTGAGTTCTTTCTCAATCAGCACCAAAATATGTAGGCAAGGAACACGTTTTTATTTTAACACTGTTCCTTTGGACGTGTTTCTTCCATGGAGAGCAAATCATATGCAAAACCGTCGTAAATATGTAAAGCACCAATTTAGACCTGTATCCTGTCTTTACAATGGGTTCCTAATCTAAATTGCATTTCCCTTTTTTGCAGATACAGGGCAGCCTGAATAAAGTGGTTTTGATACACCCCAAAAAATAAATAAATAAAATAACCGGGCCTTGTGGTGCACACCTGTAGTCCCGGCTACTCAGGAGGCTGAAGCAAGAGAATCATCTAAGCCCAGGAATTGGAGGTTGCTGTGAGCTGTGTGACGCCACGGCACTCTACCGAGGGCAATAATGTGAGACTCTGTCTCTATAAAAAAAAAAAAAGAAAGAAAAGAAAAATTAGCCAAGCGTGGTGGTATGTTCCTGTAGTCCCAGCTACTCAGGAGTCTGAGGCAGGAAGATCTCTTAAACTTCCCACCTCAGCCTCAGTTTGAGGTTGCAGTGAGCTATTATGATGCCAACAGCACTCTAGCCAGGCAGATAGAGCAAGGATCTGTCTCAAAAAACAAACTAAAAATGGGGAGAGCTGAGAAAGGGAAAGAGGGAGAGGGTGAGGGTACAAGGGGTGTGGTACACCATTTGAGGGCAGGACAGAATTATAAGAGTGTCCTTAACTAACAAATCAATCAGTGTAACCTGGTTCTGTGTACTCTCAATGAATCCCCAACAATAAAAAATAAATAATTTTTTTTAAAGGTGCTATTTGCTTGCAATAGATGGTATGTCTTTTAATTAATTTTATCAATTCCACAGAGTTATTTTAAGAGCTCCCTATGTTGCTAAGGAATTTTTAAAGAGGAATCGATATAAACAAATGATTGGCAGAGCTGGTCGTGCTGGCATAGACACTATTGGGGAAAGTATCCTTATACTGCAAGAGAAAGACAAACAACAGGTAATACTTAATCTAGTTGGCTGATTGGTTTTGTCTTCTTTTTCTTGGTCATCAGCCCTTTTATGAGATCATCTTTCTTAGGTTATTTATTAATTTCCCTTTAAATGATGCTTCCTTTTCTATATGATTAAGAATTAGAAAGAGTAGGTTCAGCGCCTGTGCGCCTCTCAACGGGCTAAGGAGCCAGCCACGTACACCTAAGCTGGCGGGTTTGAATACAGCGTGGACCACCAAACAACAATGGTGGCTGCAACCAAAAACTGGCCGGGCCTTGTGGCGGGCACCTGTAGTCCCAGCTACTTGGGAGGCAGAGGCAGGGGACTCTCTAGAGCCCAGGAATTGGAAGTTCCTGTGAGCTGTGATGCCACGGCTCTCTACCCAGGGTGATAGCTTGAGGCTCTGTCTCAAAAAAAAAAAAAAAATTAGAAAGAGTAGTTTGAAAATTTTTATATTTCAGATAGTAAAAAAGTATTTTCCTTATTCATCTTTCTCCCATTTTTTGAGGACAAATATTAAATTCTTATTTTTTGCCTTTATGTTTTCACCTCTTCCTAGCTCCATAAGATTTATGTAAAGTGTAAAATATTTATATGGAACATCATTTACTTTTAATAACACAAAGCATTACTTTACCTTTCATAGGTATTGGAGTTAATAACTGGACCATTGGAAAACTGTTACAGCCATCTAGTTCAGGAATTCACCAAGGGAATTCAAACTTTGTTTCTCTCTTTGGTTGGCTTGAAGGTATTCTTAATATTTTTGAATTTTATTACTGTCATCTGAGGTAATAGATGTTAAAAAGTTATTCAAACTGTAAAGCGTTTTTTAAAAAAAAAGGTAACTTCTAATCTGATGTGGGAAAAATGGTCTGTGACGTGATAAATCTTGTTCTGGATTTATATGTATATTTTTACTCCTTTGAGTTACAGGAAATGTGAGAAATCAAATTATAATTGGGATCTATCACAAGTAAAAGACTTTAGTGGCTACTATAGAGGAGCCTGATGGGTCCTGATGCAGAATAATCCAGCAACTCTCCTTTTATTAATAGTGAGGTACACCTGTAATTCTGTGACCATTCTAAGATCTTATCAACATTTGGGAGATGAGTATTACCCTTATCAGGAAGGGGGAAATGAAGCACAATAGGAAAATATTCTCTTTCATAATACTCTAAATTAACCATATTTGCTGTGCATAAAGCACTCTCATGTATGATGTGCACTCACATTTTTACCCCTTTAAGAAAGTGACTGACCCTCAACCAGGACACATCTGGGGAGCCCTAATGCTCCCTGGTAAACATGGAGATCACACCACCCTCCACAGCCACCTCCTCCATGAAGGCTGCCCCTTCCCCCTCTCCCAGGAACCCTTCCCTCTCTGCCACCTATGTGGCCAGCAGGGCACAAGCTTCTAAAGCTGCTGGGCCATGAGCAGCCAGGTGGGGCCTGTGGCAATGCGCCCAGTCCCCTCCACACAGCCATGGCCCAAATCACCAGTGTAACCTCAATGTAATTTTGAGTGCCATTGACTTATGTTTAAAGAAACTTTCTCAGAGTCCACATGAAGGGATGTTCCTTTAAGACCCTCCAAACTGATTAGCAAGCTAGTCATACAGGAGGCAGACTTTGCAAGCAGAGTCTGGCTGTCTCTGGAATATCCTGGAAGAGGCCTTGAGAGTGGAAAGCAAGATAAGTTAATGCGTATCTCAGTTAAAGGTTGTACCTGCTGTTTACAGAGGAAGGGCTGAAGAAGTTTTTGTGGCTGCTCTGCATGGTTTCTTTGTACTCTTATCTTATAGACCATTGGCTGCCGACTGGCTTATTATTATCAAGTGTATGTGCAGAACTTAGTGTTGTTAAGAGTATATAGGCTTGTAAGAAATAAACTGAGGCACTGCATGCCTGAGCAAGCATCAGTCTCCCCTCTTTAACCTAAAATTTCTGGGCTGATTTTATCCTCTGCAACACTGTATCTCGCAATAATCAGCCCCACCACTGCCCCCTCCCCTTATTGCAGCTCTTGGCAGAGGCCACTCTGGCCTGCTCCCACTGGATCCCAGATCCTCCAGACTGCAGCCCTATACCCCTGGTGGGCCTCTCCCTAGCCATACTACCAACATATAATGAACATCCTTATTTTTCCCTCAAAATTCTGGGCTAAAAAGTGTACATTGTACACAGCAAAGCGTGGCAACTCTCTTTTCCAGGAGTACTCGTCAGATAAATCTCTCTCTTAGGGTTATCCTTGGGTTAATTAAATTTTAACTTTTGCCCAAGGTCACTCAGTTACAAAGCAGCAAAGCCAGGGTTTGATTCAGCTTTGTCTAGCTACAAACCCAAGTTCTTAACTCATCACATAGTCTGGCCTCACTCATATGAACAGTTTGAGTAAAAGCACAAATGTTGACCGATAAATAGAAAAGATAGCACAAGATTAGCTTTGATTATCTTGCAGGTAAATGGTATAATCATAATACTCCCTCACTACTTAGAAGAGTGGAAGTCTAGAAGAAGAAAAGTAATTAATTCTGCATTTTGAGGGAAATTCAGGTTATAAATGAGAGGGAAGGGGCAAATCATTTCAAGTACTTAAAATAGAGTGAAAGATAAGAAAGCTTAAGACAATATGGGGTAAAAATGAACCAACTCTGTAGCTCTACAGAGAAGGGCTGAGGATGTTGAAGAACAGAAGTTTGGTGGGAAAAGTTGGGGGCAGACCATGTGTTATAGCTTGGGGAAGATATGAGAGCATGCTGGAAGACCAGTCTAAATTGCTGTGATGTGGTCCTTGGTTAGGGCAGAGTTAGTTCTATGGTAATGTAGATCAAGGGCTCTGATATCGCACATACCTGAGTCCTTGTTCTGATCTATCTCCTATTGCCCTGGGCAGGTTGCTAAACTTCATTCAGTCTGCTTATCTGTAAAGTGGGGATAGTAATAGTATACAGTATTGCAGGACTAGTCTGGACACAATGGTAGTGATCCACGTATAATGTGATAAAGACCTCAAGTAGGGGATGCCAAGGGATTAATAAAGAAGGGAGGGAGATCACAAGGATGGCCAAGTCTGAATCCATTTATACATCAGATAAGATGGCAAATCCAGAGAAATGGTGATCCGAGGTCTTTCAGTGAATTAAGGCTAAGATGGGACTGTAACTCAGTTTTCCAACAAGGCAGCTTATACTTTTTCCAGTGTGCCATCATGTATGTGGGACATTCACCAAGTGCACATGAAACCTGCACCATGATGGACAGTATTCTAGGTCATAAACAAGTCTCAAACAGAGAGGCCAGAGACAGAGGTTGGCCCGGCGGGTTTAAATTACTACATCAGAAAGTTCTTCAGGAAGAAGTAGACGATAACATGATGGTAGGTAGAGGGATCAGGTGAAGGGTCCACTCACATGCCCCCCAGTGTTAGCTGTAATCAAGCAGGAAAAAATACAAAAATGAAATACACTGATAATCCACAAACTGAGTATCGGTTCTCAAAACTGAAAAGTATGATTTTAGCTTAATTGAATACTATATTTAGTATGCTTTTTACCGAAAGGAGGGAGAAGCAATAGAAAATGTCTGTGCCCCATATATTTTTGTTAGTCCTTATATTGGTTTTATGAAGTAACTACTTAAAATTTCCAGTTGAAATAGCATCAGAATTGTAAAAGAGAGAAATATACTTATTGATTAACTGTATTTTAGTATAGTCTGCTGATTTCATTGAAATTGGCTAATAACAGATTATTCTAATTCGGAGTCAACTCTACATCTGAATACCAAGCAAGGGGTAAGTATTATTCAAGACTGCTGTTGTAAATTGTAAATAGTGAATAAGGGAAGAGAAAAAAGCTGTGAAAACAGGAAACAGATGAGAGAGAGACAAAAACAGGCAGAAATAGACTTTATTTTTATTTTTAGGTAACATTTCAGGCAAGCTGTTGCCTGATTCTGTTTTAGTGGAGTCTGTCAGTTGTGTTTTCTGTTTCTTTTTTCTTTCATTGCAAATTTTAGAGCAAAAGGATGCTTTCACACGTGCATGGAAAAGAGTGAAGGGAAGTTCCTTGAAGGAGGCTGAGTAGAAGTTAGTGAAAATTGGTTGGGGAATAACAGAGCACAGCTTGGGAGATAGTGTGCTATTAAAGGACTATTCAAAGACTTACTCAAAGGATTTTTTGAATGAAAAATATGTACATTTTCATAAAAGCATGAATATAATTAATAATCATCTTTTCCTTTAAATGTCTTCTTGTTAATTTTAAATTGTCATTATAAAATGTATGCAACTGTGTAGATTTTGTATTAATTTTTTATTTCAATAGCTTTGAAATATGAAAATGAGTCATCATCTTGATCAATGTGCATTCAGAGTGATGCCTTGAATTAAGGAATATGCTCTAATAATGTTCTGAATTGTTTCAGATTGCAACAAATCTTGGTGACATCTATCAGTTTATGAATGGTACATTTTTAGGTGTCCAGCAAAAGATTTTATTGAAAGAAAAAAGTCTCTGGGAAATAACAGTTGAATCACTTAGCTACCTGACAGAAAAAGGGCTCCTACAAAAAGACACAATTTGTACTTCTGAAGAAGAGGCCCGATGTGATTTTCATATTACAAAGTTGGGACGAGCTTCTTTTAAGGGTAAGAGTTTCCCTAAATCTCATTACTAATCTGAGGAAATACACTGAAAAAATAGAAATTAAATCATTCTTTCTGTAAGTTGGATTTGTAATTTTATTATTAATAACATTAATCTTTTGAGCTGACAGATTACTCCAAATTTTGAAAGTTGAAAAATGTTTTGAATGTTAAGTAATTAAAATACTGCAGAAGTGTATAGAGAAAAAGAAGGACATCACTCCTTCACAGTCTCTCCTGCGGTGACCGTGCAAATCTTAATGGCCTACCAAGAATCACACTTTGGTATATAATCTTTCCAGATCTTTTCTATACATTTCATTTCAATGCATAATACATGAACATATATAGTTTTAAGTTTTTGTTTCTAAATAATGATAATGAATAATGATGTATATTATTCTTGAACTAGCTTTTTTTCTTAATATATCTTAGAGATTGTTCCATAACAGTGAATAGTTTTCTTTCTTAATGGCTATGTCATCACTTACTTAGTGAAAATTAATATATATCTATTCTTTAGAAAAACCTGAGCACTCATAATTATGTTAAGGAAAGTTCTATATTCCTATTCCATTTCTACTCTCTCGGGGGCTACTGCTGATAACAATTTGACATGTATTCTTCCAAATCTGTATTTGTGCGTGAGGGCTGTCTGGAAAGTACTCAGCCATGGTTAATAGTATTTTTCATATTATGTGGCTGGATACTTTCCAGACAACCCTCCTATAAGTGTATATTTACATATATATGCACATGCACATAGTTTTGTGTGTGTGTGTGAAATACTGGTGTAAATTTTGCTTTGTGATTTGCTTTTCTCATTTATAAAATATCATGAACATCTTAACTAATCAGTCCCTTTAAATCTATCTCATTTTTCTTTTAATGTTGTAGTCATTCTTTGTATGGTTCTACCATAATTTATTTAATCATTACCCAGGGGATGGACATTTACATTGTTTTCTATTGTTCTCAGTTATAAACAAGACCTTGTAGACATCTCTACTTTTGGGATACATATGGAAATATTTCTCTGAGCTAGATTCCCAAAAATAGAACAGTTGGGTCTGAAAATATGTACTTACTAAATCTTGATGGATAGTATCAAAATGACCTTTAAATAGTTGCATAGTTAGAGATTTTTGAAAACTTTTTGCTATATTTAGATAATTTATTAACAAAATTACTTAAAGTCACCTCTTTTCCTCTCTGGTGATTTTGAAGTTGAAATATTTATATCTTTCTTTTAGGATCTATAGATTTAGCTTATTGTAACATTCTCTACAGAGACTTAAAGAAGGGTCTCGAAGGACTTGTGCTTGAAAGCCTACTTCATCTAATCTACCTGACAACCCCCTATGATCTAGTTGCTCAGTGTGAACCTAATTGGATGATCTACTTCAGGCAGGTGAGAATAGAAGATTTGTCAATTTAGGCTACCTAATTTATTAAAGATGATGCGATTTTCATCAAGTGGTTATTCACATTTTTCCTCTTAAATATATTTTGAAGTGAGTCTTTTATCTTTCACTTTTTAGCAATATTAATAGAGCAACAGCATTGCTTAAGTACTCTCTGTTAAATATAACTAAATTCATTATCAAAAACATAAGGACTTTTCATAAGATGGTGCGGAAGGTGAAGAAGGAAGCTCCTGCCCCTCCCAAAGCCAAAGCCAAAGCAAAGGCACTGAAGGCCAAGAAGGCAGTGCCAAGAGGCATCCACAGCCACAAAAATGGAAGATCCATACATCAGCACCTTCCAGCAGCAAAGACACTGCGGCCCCAGCAGCAGCCCACATATCCTTGGAGAACTCCTAGGAGAAACAAGCAAGACCACTGTGCCCTCAAGTCCCCCCGACCACTGAGTGTGCCATGAAGAGGGCAGAAGACAACCACACTCTTGTTTGTTGTGGATGTCAAAGCCAACAAGCACTAGATGATACAGGCTGTGAAGAAGCTCTATGACATCGATGTGGCCAAGGTCAACCCTGATCAAGCCCCACAAAGAGAAGAAGGCATGTGTTTGGCTCCCGATTACGATGCTTTGGATGTTGCCAACAAAACTGGGATCATCTGAACCAAGTCCAGCTGGCTAGTTCTAAATATGTAACTTTTCACCATAATGAATAAATAAGGAAAGGTACCAAAAAGAAAAAAAGATTTTTCCTGGTCCATTCCACCAAAGCTAGTTGCTGTTAGGATTTGATCACTGCATATTATAATGCCTAGAATGTAAAGGGGACAGTGAAGTCTGCTGCTCATGATCAAGAGTTTAATTCTGTGAACGCTCTATTAAGAGTCAAACATGATAATACACCAAACCCAGTAATGCTAATACTTGAAAAGGAATATTTATTTTATGAACATTAGCTAAGTGGAAATAGCCCTGCTTGTTATGATTTTACTGTGAACAGGCTGACTACATGGACACATATTAGGCAGAAACAGTTCATAGCTTTCAATCACAGGAGATTTACTTCCTTTTAATGTCATGTTTTTAAACCATTACTCTAAGGTGTTTTAAGTTAATGAAGTTACTTTCCTTCTTCACCCTGCCCTCAGCCATCTCCCGTGTTAAACATAATCACACAGACCACGGAGACCAGTACATGTGCCCATGCCCTGACGTAATTCTATTAAAGCATGTTATATTCCAATAATATATTTTTTAAATGTGCAATATTTGAAATTTATGTTGTTTTTTTCATAGCCTTTAAAATTATGAAAATGTGATATCAAAACATACTAAATTTGGTTCAAATGGCAAATTTTTAGAAATTTGATTTTTCCATGTATTTACTCTTTTTTCTATGTAGTTTAGCCAACTTAGTCCAGCAGAACAAAATGTAGCTGCTCTTCTTGGAGTCTCTGAAAGCTTTATTGGAAAGAAAGCATCAGGTCAAGCCATCAGGAAGGTACCATATCTTTTTTCTTTCTAAACTATGAACTAAATTTGCTCAACAAAATTAATATCATTGTACCATCTCCTTTATTGATGTGATCTTTTTGGTTTCACATTTTCTCTTTAAAAATATAATTCTCATTTTGCTATTTAAAATATATCTGAACCCCAGAAATGTATGAGTTTTTTTTTTTATTATTAATTCAACTGTGTACATCAATGCAATCATGGGGTACAATGTGCTGGTTTTATATACAATTTGAAACAACATTTTTTTCTGCATGGTGTGATGTCCTTTTTGGTAGTGTTGTATCTCTGAAATGTACTGTCATGAGGCCAGGCATGGTGGCTCATGCATATGATCCCAGCATTCTGGGAAGCCAATGTGGGTGGATTGCTTGAGTTTAGGAGTTCCAGACCAGCCTGAGTAAGAGTGAGACCCTGTCTCTACTAAAAATACAAAAACTGAGGCAAGAGGATCACTTGAGCCCAAGAGTTGGAGGTTGCTGTGAGCTATGTTGATGCCATGGCATTCTACCCAGGGCAACAACTTGAGACTGTTCTAAAAACAAAACAAAACAAAAATGAAATTTTGTTTTGTACTGTTATCATAGCTCAGCACCCATAGCTCAGTGATTAGGGCACTGGCCACATACATTGGAGCTGGGGGGTTTGAACCCGGCCCAGACCTACTAAACAAAATGACAACTGCAACAAAAAGAATAGCCAGGCGTTATGATGGGCACCTGTGGTCCCAGCTACTTGGGAGGCTGAGGCAAGTTAATCGCTTAAGCCCAAGTGTTTGAAGTTGCTGTGAGCTATGACACCATAGCATTCTACCCAGGGCGACATGGTGTGACTCTGTCTAAAAAAAAAAAAAAAAAAGTAAATCTTACTATTCTATTTTTCTTAAGCTACTTATAGCTTATATTATTAAAAATTATAAAATAGTTATAAAATCTTTTCATGATATTATATAATCCTGAAATAAATTCAGTTCAAAGTAGGAAATATATTTTACAGAAACTTTATATTTGGCCTTCTACTCGATATCAGGAGTTGTAAGATAGAACCCATCTATCTGGGGTTTTTTGTTATTATTTTTTGTTATCCTCAAAGAATTCCCAGTCTAGTACTTACAGTACATAAAGCATTTTCTTTTCTCTCTTTTTCTTTTTGTAAAGACTACTCAAGTGCAGTAGTAGGAAGCATAAAACATTTTAGAAGGTTAAAGTTAATAAGCTAATAAACTTTTGTGTGATGTCTTATGTTTTGGTGTTCAGTCAACAGTCATGAAGCAAGTATCAAATCAGAGAGAGAGAGCGAGAGAGAGAAGTGGAAATAATCCTTTGTTAACAAAGGCTTCAAATTCCTTAAGTTAATGTCTTTTTTATCCTTATATACACTTTTTTTCATTTTTAATTTTCTCTGATGGTCCAATTTACATTAAAACCTAATTATCTCACCTACCATTTCCCCTCATATCTTTTAAGTTTATGTAGACAATACTGATTTCATTCTTTAAAATGCTAAATGGTGTTTACTTACATTTATGTTGAATGGTGTAGCTGTCTCCTGCATCACAGTATCATAAAATTAAAAACATCTAAGAACCTACACAGCGGCATACACGTGTAGTCCCAGCTACTTGGGAGGCTGAGGCAGGAGGACCTGAGGCTAAGAGTCCAAGGCCAACCAACATGAGCAACATAGTATTTTTAGTGTCTCTAAAAAAATTAAAAATAAAAATATTTATATAATATCCATGCTTTCACATTATCATACTTTTTAGATTAGGGTAAAATGTTAAATAGAAATATTTCTTAAAACCTTTATATCAAACTCTGAAATGTGAAATAAAAACAAAATCATATTAATTTGGAACTCTTTATTAAATAAGAAACATGCAAAATTTTATTAGAATAATGTATCTTTTTAAGTTAAATTCAGAATTTGTTTTTGTTACATTTTATGTAATATAGTCAATAAATATTTGTTAAATTGACAAATATTTAAAATAGTATGGATATGAATTTATCTTAATTACAAATGGATTAGTCACTACTTTAATGTTTTGTAGGTATCCTTTTTTGCAACTCTAGAGAACATGATAATTAGTTAAAATCTAATTAATTGTTTCACATTGAAAAAAAGCCTTCCCCCCTTTTCTTAGCATTTCTTGCAAAAGATTTTGAAATTGACATAAAGCATTATCTTACATTCTAAGCAAAACCTATGTTAACTCAATTTATACTTAATAATGAACGTGCACTAAAATTGGGAAATTAAATAGCCACCTTCTCACTTTTCAAATATCGTGCTTTTTCAGCTCAATGCTTTTAAAAAGAGTGGTCTAGTATCAAGACGAAGAATCTGCAGCTCATACATCCTACAATATGTCATCCTAAATCTCTCCTGAAAAATTATTTTCCTATCATAGAGGATATAATTTTATAGTTTACAAAATTAGTTTATACCTCCTTTTTTTTCTCTCAAGTTCATCCTTTTTTCCCTATGATTTTAAGCATCAGTTACTTTCTAAGTTAGCTTGATACTGTGAAATACTTTATGCAAAAATATAGTCTTTAGGGACCACAGGCAAAAGCAGGTGTGCAGAACAGAAACTGACAACTCTCAATATTTTAATTTTGGAAACAATCATTTATCATGATCATGCGGAAATCATAGAATTTGATAATTACTCTTAGTTTACAATGTAGACAGGCTTCTTAATATTTATCTAAAATGCATTAGTCTAATTTATAATAGCAATCACACATAGGGACAGTTTACAAATGTCACAGTAAATGATGTAAAGATCTTCCCAACGCTCTCTTCCTCTATTCATTTCCTGTGACTGCTGCACCAAATTACCACAAGCTGGGTAACTTAGAACAACAGAAAGTGTCTCCCGCAATTCAGAAGGCCAGAAGTACAAAACAACGTGTTGGCCTTAGGGTTCCTCCAGGAGGCTCTGAGGAAAACCATCCTGTGCCTCTTTCCTAGCTTCTGGTGGCTGCCAGCGATCCTTGGCATTCATTGGCTTGTACACAAATCCTTCCAATCTCAACCTCCGTCCTACTTTGCCTCCTTCTCTGCGTGTCTCTGTATCCTCATCACTTCTTATAAGGTTCTGATTACCGAATTTAGACATCTCTAAAATAGCTGTAAATCCAGGATAGTCTCACCTAGAGATATTTAACTTTTTTTTTTTTTTTTTGAGACAGAGCCTCAAGCTGTCACCCTGGATAGAGTGCGGTGGCATCACAGCTCACAGCAACCTCCAATTCCTGGGCTCAAGTAAGTCTCTTGCCTCCGCCTCCCAAGTAGCTGGGGCTACAGGTGCCCGCCACAACGCCTGGCCTTTTTTTTTTGGTTGCAGCCGTCATTGTTGTTTGGCGGGCCCAGGCTGCATTTTAACCCGCCAGCTCAGGTGTACGTGGCTGGCGCCCTAGCCCGTTGAGCCACAGGCGCTGAGCCTTTTTTTTTTTTTTTTTCATAGAGACAGAGTCTCACTTTATCACCCTGGGTAGAGTGCTGTGGTGTCACAGCTCACAGCAACCTCCAACTCCTGGGCTTAGGTGATTCTCTTGCCTCAGACTCCTGAGTACCTGGGATTACAGGCACCCACCACAATGCCCAGCTATTTTTTGTTGCAGTTTGGCCAGGTTGAGGTTTGAACACACCACCCTCGGTATTTGGGGCCAGTGCCCTACCCACTGTGCCACAGGCACCGCCTGATATTTAACTATTAATAGTTATATCTGCAAATCTCTTATTTCCGAATAAGATCACATTCACAGGTACTAGAGATTAGGATTTATTTGGGGGGGGGGAGGGTAGGGAGCCCAGTTCAACCCATTACACTCCATATAGAAGGAAGTTTAATTTAAACTGGAGGCTTGGCACCTGTAGCTCAGTGGCTAGGGTGCCAGACACATACCCCAACACTGGTGGGTTCAAATCCAGCCCCGACCTGCCAACAACAATGACATCTACAACCAAAAAATAGCCAGGCTTTGTGGTGGGCACCTGTCCCAGCTACATAGGAGGCTGAGACAAGAGAATCGCTTAAGCCCAAGAGTTTGAGGTTGCTGTGAGCTGTGATGCCATGGCACTCTACTGCAAGCAACACAGTGAGACTCTGTCTCAAAAAATAAAGTAAAAATAAACTGGAAACAATTTAACATGTTCTGTTTTGGAAAATTGCAAATCAATTTGACTTAACCAGAAGTACCTATGTTAGAAATTAGTTTCATTTCTATGGAATTATTCTGTCCTTGCTATCCTATAGCACAACTTCATTTAGTGTACCTCTTATCTAAATTTAATATAACATATGCTTTTAGCAGGTCCATTACATAAATTTATTTGATTATCTTTCTAGAAGGTGGACAAGGACATTGTCAACAGACTTTACCTGTCTTTTGTTCTTTATACCTTGCTCAAAGAGACCAACATTTGGAGCGTGTCTGAAAAATTTAATATGCCCCGAGGATATGTACAAAATCTTCTCACTGGAGCTGCCTCATTCTCATCTTGTGTATTACATTTCTGCGAGGTAATTCCTTTAAATATGTGACATGGACTTTATGCATCTTCTTATTTTAATTGTTACTAAACTCATAGAACAGTTAGTATATCACTATTTTTTCATTGTCAACTTACTCTATTATCACTAACAACTCAAAATTCATTTAAAATAGATCTTTGAGCGGGGCATTGTGGCGGGTGCCTGTAGTCCCAGCTACTCGGGAGGCTGAGGCAAGAGAATAGCCTAAGCCCTGGAGTTGGAGGTTGCTGTGAGCTGTGTGACGCCACGGCACTCTACCAAGGGCAATAAAGTGAGACTCTGTCTCTTAAAAAAAAAAAAAAAAGGAAAAATAAATAAATAAATAAAATAGATCTTTGTTTTCATCTGCTTATAAAAGTGCTAAATATATACTCATAGTAAAGATACAAAAAATTTCTAAATCAACTAAAAGACATAATGAATAAATATTAATAAAAAGTACCAAGTTGACCCAACTCTTAGAACCATCATTAATACTTCCAGGTATTTGGAATTAAATTCTTAATCTTTCTTCATTGATATAAATTTCGTGTGAATGTCTGTCTTATGAGTGATAAAAGTGTCAAGCGTTTGACTAATAAATTACCAATTTCCAAAATTTCTACCACATGACTGCTTAATACCATATACTCTTGATTGCCACTGAAGCTTACCGGATTTACTTCCAGTGTCAGGCAGCTACTTTAGGTTTTTACATCAAATTTTATTTTAAGATTTAAAAAGAGAACTATATTTCATATATGTGCATGTGAAATAGATTTGTTTAAGACTTTACTAAAAGAAGCTTTCAGAATTTCTTTAAATAATACAACAAAACTTACCAGACTTTTCTACCTAGATAATGTTTTATAAACGTATAAGGTAAGTCATTTTTGCTGCATTTAAATGTCTTCTCATTGAGTGGCATAGTAATCCTTTTCATACTTGTTTCCAACTCAATTTTTTATTTTTTGCAATTTTTGGCCAGGGCTGGGTTTGAACCCACCACCTTTGGCATAAGGGGCTGGCACCCTATCCCTTTGAGCCACAAGCGCTGCCCTCCAACTCAATTTTTTAAAAACTTTTTCCCATAAATTCTGTTTTTTAAATTTGAGATTTGATTCATTTGTTCTTAAACCTTTATATTTTGTGTATGTATATGGAAATTAATGATCTAAATATCTTTGGCATTGAATTGAATCAATTATTTTAGCAAATTACCTTTTAAGCATCTTTTATTTATGCTGATTTCTAAATGTTAAATGTTAGCTTACATTCCTTGAGTTCATGCTAGTTAAACAGTAGACAAAAAATATGAGTAATAAGGAAAAAGCTAGCCTTTAAAATATATTTTCCTATCTTTTCTGTGTTTGTCATTCTTCATAGTTAAAGACGCTTTCCCTAATATTCCTTCCCTTTATTTTGTTTAGGATTATGAGGACTTGAAGCCTTATAGAATTGTTCGAGTAAAAGAATCTATGTATAGAACTTGAAAAACAACTATAATTTGATGACTGAACCTAAGAAAAATCTTGCCGACAACTTAAGCTCTCTAGCAAATATACTTTTAATATTTTTAAGTATTTTTTTCTTTTAGAAAATTATATAAGTAGTACAAAATAGTACACCAATCATATTAAGATACTTTTAACAAGTAGCAAAAAACTTATAAAAGTTTAAACAGTAAGAAAAAGTGATTATCTTATATAACAAGCATACCAGAACTGAATCAGCTCCAGGGTTAAGTAATTCAGGGTTTTCTTGTCTTCTTTTTGCTTCCATCTTTATTGCACTGGCTACTTTGTGTGAGGTCCCAAGATAGCTAGCTAATGCTGTCTCATGTAGTGTGGACTCTCAAGTGATGCCCAAAGGCTAGAAAGGGACCTTTAAAATAAAAGAAGCTATTATAATAAAAAATTTCAAACACATATAAAAGAAGACAGAATGACATTGAATTCCCATTTGCCCACCCAACTTTAATTGACTAATGGCTTCCAGTGTTTTTATTGTTTTCATGCTGCATTGAGTATCATCTTACATTTGAATCTTTACATATTTAGTAATTTGTCTTCAAGATAAATTCCCAGGGGTTGAAATTGTTTTTAGTCACTTGGGAAAGAAAAACTATGCATTCACTTCCTGGTGTTAGTATAAAAATGAATGGAACTTTTCTTATTGACTTATTGTTCAATTTTCAATGTTGTTCTTCATCCTAAAACCAATTCATCAAATTCCTCTGGGTCTCTGCCATGTTTTCTCATAATAATTTTGGTTTCCAGCTTGAGTTACAGAATTTACATAAGGGAACATCCTGAGTCCCCTACTACATGAACTAAACTTCAAAACAACTTAACAAAATTTAAATTGTGTATATTTCTTTGTGTTCTGCAGGAACTTGAGGAGTTTTGGGTTTATAGAGCCCTGTTGGTAGAACTTACCAAGAAGCTAACTTACTGTGTAAAGGCAGAACTAATTCCTCTTATGGAAGTGACTGGAGTTTTAGAGGTCAGTAGCTTCCTAGTTTGCAAAGGTTCTTTCAATTACACAAAAATCAGCTTTCTAATATTTTGTGAAGTCTTACTCCAGGGTAAGTAATGACAAGAACCTTATTGCTCATTTGTCATGGGAGTCTTTTATTTAAAATAAATTGCTGCCATGGCCTCCAAGAAGTCCACTATTAATTGGAAAGCAGACCTGATGACAAATCTCGGTTGCAAAAAGGAATAACAGGGAAATAGGGGCGATTCTCCCCAAGTATGTGTTGCTTCCACCTGTCCTTAACATCTCTTCCTGTGTGCACGTCAGTGAAGAATGACCTCTTGTCAGTTCAGACACGGTGCTTGTTTAAGGCAGTGTGATTCAGTGGAATCAAGGGTCATTCTCAAATGTGTCCTCAACTGGTTTTTTAACTTTTTCTATTTTCAACCAAACTCTTAGCTTCAGTTTATTCCTTATTATTCAGCTCCTGAATCTGATGAGTTTTACTTAGAGAACATATGCATGCATTAAAGGCCCCCTGAGAAGAGGGTGAGAATATTTTAAGGGTATTGGACTAGAACATTTTGCCTGAAGACCTGAAATACTTCCACTAACCCAAGTGCCTCAATGGACTTCTCATTCCTGATCACAGTGCCCATTAGTTGGCTGAAGTTACATAGAAAGCCAACTTGGAGTGGGTTTGGAGCCACCCAAATGCATCTTTAGAAATTCTTCAGAATTCTGATGTGTTATCTCTTTGTATTTATTTTATTATCCTAGTTTATTCCTATCTTTTAATGTAAGAGTTTTCCCTTCAGTAAGATGCTTAATTTTTTCCTAATCCCAAACCCTGACCCTACTGATTTGTGTTACACTTTTCAGGGTCGAGCAAAACAGTTATACAATGCAGGTTACAAAAGCCTAACGCACTTAGCTAATGCAGATCCTGAAGTGCTGATAAGGACAGTTGATCACTTATCAAGGCGCCAGGCCAAGCAAATTATCTCGTCAGCAAAGGTAAGCAAACCACTGTTTAACCTTTATAGTATTTTGTAGTGTCATCTCCTTGTACTTTAGACGTAAGAACAAAAACATACAGCATTGCATACAAGTTTATTTCTATAGACAAAAAAGTATATCTTTATAATCTGTGAGTAAAATAGTGCATCAATTATGACACAAATCTTGTTTAAAGGAGAAGGACCTCCTAAAAATCAAAAACAACTTTAAGAGTTCTTTGAAATACAGGAAACCTTGGAAGTCATCAAGCTCTGCCTCCTAACACCTTCTTCACAGGAATGCTTTCCTCAGCATCCCCAACATCTGGTCTGCTCACCTTTGAGCACCATCTGATGAGGAACTTGCAACATCAAAGATTAAGTTGTTCTGTTTTCAGATGCTCTTAGTGTTAGAAAAATCATCCCAATGTGCTGAAGCTAAATTTTGCCTTCTTAAAATTTCTACCATTGCAATTAGAGTACCATCGCCAGAACTAGTCTATTCTTTAGTTTATATGATAGACTTTCAGATATTTGAAAATAGCTTTCAGGCCTGGCACGGTAGCTCATGCCTCTAATCCTAGCAATCTGGGAGGCTGAGGCGAGTAGATTGCCTGAGCTCACAGGTTCGAGACCAGCCTGAGCTAGAGTGAGACCCTATCTCTAAAAATAGTCAGGTGTTGTGAAGGGCACCTATAGTCCCAGCTACTTAGAAGGCTGATGCAAGTGAATCACTTGAGCCCGAGTTTGAGGTTGTTGTGAACTGTGACACCAGGGCACTGTACCCAGGGTGACAAGTGAGATTGTCTCCAAAAAAAAAAAAGCTCTCAGGACCCCCGAGGATTTCCTGTTTCCTGTTTTCTTCATCTATGTTATATTACCTAGTCTTAGGCCATTCATTGCTAGGTATGGCCCAGTTTGTCCCTGCCCTTTTACTTTGGATGGGCAAAGCCTTTTCACAGCAATTGGGATGATTTCCTTCTTCATCTCAGCTATGGTTATAGTCTGAAGTAGCTTGGCTTCTTTTAAACTTCATTGCTATGTTGTTGCCCATGTAGGACAGAATTAGCTAAAAAGTACATTTCCTTCTCTGTCTGCTCTCTCCTTCCCCCATGCCCCACTGTGTCATTGTCATTAATTGTCCTCAAATCAAAGTTGAATACATAGGATTCCTATGACTAACTCTCACATAAATTGGATTCAATTTTGACCAAAGTACATTACTTAAATATTAATTTTTAATTCAACTTGTCAATATGTTGTTTAGGATATTGCATCCTCATTTATAAGTGAAATATGTAATTTCCCTTTATAACAATATATTTTCTCCAATCTCAAAAAAAAAAAAGTACATTTCCATCTTGCTTTCTTTTTTGAATGGTGTTTGCATTGCTTACATTACTTTAACTCAGCGGTTCTCAACCTATCGCAAGGAACTATATTAAAGAGCCACAGCATTAGGAAGGTTGAGAACCACTGCTCTAACTGCTCTCGAAGACAGGCCTATGAGGCAGGCAGTGTCAGCATTTTCCACAACTTGTGGATGAATTTCTAAGACGCACCATGTCCCATTAGATGAGGAGTTTGTAGAATCAGTAGAGATAAAGTTTTAGCCATGTACATTGCCATAGCTGAGCATAGTACTCAGCCTAAAGTATATGTTTAATAAATAGCTGAATAAACAAATGAAACTTAAATATAAGTGATTTACCCAGAGAGATAATAAGTGGTCTAGCCAAGAATATGAAGCTAGACTGAATATTATTGGCCTGAAGAAACAATGGCCAAAACAAGTGACTTTATTAATAGAAAACTGTATTAGGCTAGTTCAAGCATAGGCTGTCCTTAGCTGTATGGAGAAACATCATTGTATCCAGGGACCCAAACTTCTGTCTTATTGCTCAACCAGGACACATACTGTGGTTCTCACTATTTCTTCCTCTTTGCTGCCAATTAAAAAAAGCAAAATGCATATTTTCTTCAGGATTTTGCGTAGACATGTAGGTTAAAGATTGCAAGTAAGGGAACAAGAATGGGAGTAAGGAAGCCAATTAGAATTATATTGAGTCTATGCATTTTGGAGCAGGAATGCTGCAAAAATTGGTATATCAGGGCAGGAACTACATAATGTCAATGTGACCCATTATTGATATTAACTCTGATCATTTGGTTATGGAAGTGTTGTGTGCCAAGTTTCTTCACTGGAAAGTTACTGTTTTTCCCTTTGTCATAAGTAACTATGTGGAAAGTGGATACTTTGAGACTGTGGTAAATATCCCATTCTTCATTAAACTTTCACTCATTTATTTTCACCACCAATTGTTGCCTAAGTCAATTATTTCTTTCTATAGTGTTTGCAAGTGGTGTCTTTCTAACTTTATTTTTCCTTCTATATGTATTTATTGGCATTTTACTATGCGGAAAAGTTTTTCTTTCATCATTTATTCATTTATTTGTATCAACATGAACTCATGGGTTGGATGAATTATACTTACTTAATGAATTATAATCCATTACAATCATTACTTATTTTGTGCTTAACGGCTTCAGATTTGACCAGTGGGAGACCCAGCAAGCTGGCTCCTGTGTCTTTTGACCTGTCCTCGTCATTCTTGGAGTACTTTCTTATTTTCTGGCTGGCCTATTAGAATCTAATCATTAGGAGACAGAAACCACACCATAATTTGAATAGGAAAGTTTAACACAAAGAATTAGTAACTAGTAACACGGACTGGCTCTTAGGGACCAGCAGAACTTGAAGGAATACAAGAAGGAATTTGAGGGATGGTCACCCCCTACCCCACACTGCCCTCTGTGGTATTCAGACGTCACTGCAGCAGATGTGGCTACAACCCCCTGGATGCCAGATGAGTTTGTTGTGGTGCTGCAGCCAGGCAGGAACAGCCCACTAGAGTGCTGGCCAGCCTGCCAGGAAACTGCCTGGAGTGTGCTGCTGCACTGGCTTGGGAGCCCGCTGGAGTGCCCGTGGAATCCACTGGGAAGCTATCCCCAGGGGTCCTGTGGACACTGCCTGGAATGAGCACACTGTGTGTGCAGTGAGCACTGCAGGAGCCATACAAAGACACACACTAGAACTGGGAAGAGAAACCCTTTCCCCTATAGTCCTTCCAATGCCTTCTGTCGACAAAGTTTAACATTATAACACCTGCCAAACGATCCAACTTGTTATTCTCATATTTAGAGGATATGTTTAGAAATTTGTTTTACATGATCATCATTGCATCAGCTAGTGGAAAGCCTACCTAATTACAATTTAATCTTTTTTTTTATAATACTCTGTAATGCTATGTGTTATCAAATTGGTGAAGTGTTTTTTTTTTACTTTTAGTCAGTTTCAAGATTGTTTCCCCTTTGTGATTTTGCTAAATATTTTATTATAAATATTTTATTAAAAAAAGTATAGTGCAAATACTTCACCTCTACATATAAAAAACCCAGATGCAACAATTGCCAATATTTTACTTCTGATTTTTAGAAGAAAGAGGAAAAATCATTACTTAGCAAATACTCATTGACATCTTCTATATATTGAGTTTACAAATACTATTTTTGCTCATGTTGCTTTTGAGATTAACCATTTTAATTTTAGAAGCTTGACTAAAACTTTTCCTTGAAATACAGGTGGGTTTTTTAAAGCATACTAAATTTTGAGGAATAATAAAAGGCATACATATAAAGAACATTTTCAAGAGCTAATTAAACTTTTGCAAAATTGTCTAGATTTAATAGATTAAAAGTTAATTTTTAAGTGGCTGAGTCTTCAATAAAACAAATCTTTAAGAGTATTAAAGCTCGTTTTATTTTTGGTATACTAATGCAGTGATCAGCTAAATTGGTTTTAACTAAATGCTTCGGCTTCATTTACTGGAATCACTTGTTCTTAAGTGGCCATTTTTCAATCTTTTTATTAATGTCTAGATTACTGATGTGTAAGGATTCAGGTGTCCAAAAGGTAGTGGTAAAAATGCTGGCGATTCTCTAGCAATGCATATATTGTTCTTAAGTCTCAATATTTTATTGTAGATGCTGTTGCATGAAAAAGCAGAGGCTTTGCAGGAAGAAGTAGAAGAGTTATTGAAATTGCCCTCCGATCTTCCTGGTGCTGTGGCTTCTCCCATTGAAAAGGCATGAAAGCTACCTGATGAGCATTTTCAAATATGAATTATTTATTGCACATACGTCTTATTCATGATTCCTTATACTTTATAAATTAAAAAATATATTTTAATTATACATTAAGAACTGTGGATAATGTTTAAGTATACCTCTCACTCATAATTGCTACCAACTCCAGTTAGAAAAATCCTTGAGAAATAAAATTCCCTGGCAAGGGTTTCAATTAGTCCAGCTAAAGTCCATTCCCCACCCCTATGGCCGGAGTATAGCAATACACTTTTTAGGAGACAGAAAGCATGGTAGGCAGAGAAAACGATACTAGTGCAGGTGATACTTCAAGTCACTGTGGGGAAGATGGGCGACTGAGTGAATGGGATGGAGAAACCTATCTCCTTAAAACAAATTAAATGTTAGGTAAACTAAAGGTTCGAATGTAGATTTTTCTCTTTTCTTTTTTCTTTTTTTGTTTTGAGAAAGAGTCTCACTCTGTCACCCTAGGTAGAGTGCCGTGGCTTCATAGCTCACAGCAACCTCAAACTCCTAGGCTCAAGCAATCCTGTCTCAGACACCCAAGTAGCTGGGACTACCGGCACCTGCCACCACACCCAGCTATTTTTCTATTTTGTAGAGACTGCTTTGCTCTGCTTTGCTCAGGCTGGTGTCAAACTCCTGAGCTCAGCTGATCCACCTGCCTCGGCCTCCCAGAATGCTGGGATTACAGGCGTGGGCCACTGCACCTGTCCTTGAATGTGAAATTTTTGAAGGTGTTGTCTGATTGTACTGAAGCTTCAAAGAACATACTTGCAGTTGCTTTAAATCAAGTTTCGGAACACTAAAATGTGGTGAGGCACAGTGACTCACACCTGTAATCCCAGCACTCTGGAAGACTGAGGAGGGTGGATTGCCTGAACTCACAAGTTTGAAAACAGCCTGAGCCAGAGTGATTTAAAAAATATCCAGATGTTGTGGAGGGCTCCTGTAGTCCCAGCTACTTAGGAGGCTGAGGCAAAAGGATCGCTTAAGCCCACGAGTGAGGTTGCTGTGAGCTGTGAAGCCATAGCACTCTACCATGGACAACAAAGTGAGACTCTGTCTCAAAAAAAAAAAAAAACAAAAAAAACACTAAAATGTCAACAGTTCTCATGTGAGTTTCACATTTTCTTTCTTTTTTGTTTTGTTTATTCATTTCAGGCTGTGAGCCAGCTTGCCCATTTCTAGGATGCTTAACTTTATCAAGATCTTTCTAATTCCAAGCTTCCTTTGCTTTGTACTACAAGCTAACAGCCACCCATTCCCCCAAGAAAAGGCTTTTCTATTGAAACACACCTAAGCCTTTCCAAACCTACTTACCCTTTCAACAAATCTCCACACTGTTACACTTTCAGGAACTGTTAGACTAGTGTAAGACCCTCCTTTATGCTTTATGCTTCCACTTGTGAGGCCTTTCCACACAAACATCACTGCATCTTTTACATTTATTTTTTTAAGTAACTGGGTCTCGCTTCATTACTGAGGCTGGTCCAGAAAGGAACAAAAGAAATAAGATAACCTCTCCATACCTACAAGAAAAGCTATTGGCACAAACCCTCCCCATGTTAACCAAAATTTGATAACAAAAAGAGCAGAGGACAAAGATTCCCTGATACCAAGTTGCACAGACAATCAGAAATACCAAAGATTTACAAATGAAGTCAACAGGATAAAAGAAAGAGTAATTCAGTGAACAGAAGATTTCATGTCCAAGGAAACAATTAATAGAGCAACAGATCAAGGTTTTAGAAACACCATCACATTTTAAGGTGGATGCTTGATAGAAGATATATGTAATCAAATTAACATAACAAGGTAATATTTTGATCAAAACAGAAAACTCAATAAATGGGTCCAATGGCACAAGTAGTCAGAACTGGAGAGCCAATTAGTGATTTCCAAGTTTGAGCTAAAGAATTCTTCTGAGCTGCATCTCCAAAGAATAAAAAAATTGCTAATGATGAAAGAAAAACAATAAAAGGGACAAAGGAGAGATTCAGACATTTGAATGTATCCTTAGTAAGCATTGTCAGAAGGAGAGAATTCAGAGTCCAACTGGGATGAAAACAACATAAAATTTCTCTGCAGCTGATGAAAAACACATTGAAAGGGCTCACCAAGTAAGTCCTGACCAATACCTAGACACACTGTAAAAAAAAAAAATTCATAACACTCCAGATAAACCTAGAGAGAAAAAAAAAGGAAAGCAGACTATAGGGGGAAGGGAAGACCAGAAAGAGGGGGGAAGGAAAGAGGGAGGGTGGGAAGAGCAGAGATCCAATCCACAGAGAATTAGAAGTTTTAATTTTTGAATTTTAATTTTTTAATTTTTTGAGTTTTTAGTTTGTTTTGTTGTTGTTGAGACAGAGTCTCACTGTGTCACCCTTAGTAGAGTGCCATGGCTTCACAACTCACAGCAACCTCAAACTCTTGGGCTTAAGCGATTCTCTTGCCTCAGCCTCCCAAGTAGCTGGGACTACAGGTGCCTGCCACAGTACCCAGCTATTTTTTGTTGCAGTTGTCATTGTTGTTTAGCTGGCCGGGGCCTAGTTTGTACCTGCCAACCTTGGTGTATGTGGCTGGCGCCGTAACCACTATTTTTGTGGGGGTTTTTTTTTGTTGTTGTTGTTTTTGAGACAGAGCCTCAAGCTGTTGCCCTGTGTAGAGTGTCGTGGCATTACAGCTCACAGCAACCTCCAATTCCTGAGCTCAAGCGAGTCTCCTGCCTCTGCCTCCCAAGTAGCTGGGACCACAGGCGCCCGCCACAACGCCCGGCTATTTTTGTTTGGGTTGCAGCCATCATTGTTGGTTGGCGGGCCCAGGCTGGATTTGAACCCACCAGCTCAGGTTTACATGGCTGGCGCCTTAGCC
>CAUYON010140160.1:0-15246 GCA_963573935.1 Arctocebus calabarensis | reverse complement strand
ACATCATGTCATCCAGCCTACGTACTCCTAAATATTTATACTTGAAAGAAAGCATATTTCCATGAAAATACATATTCAGAACTGCTCATAGCAGCTTCATTTAGAACAGCCCCAAATTGGAAACAATGCAAATATCCATCAAAAACTGGATAGATATCACAATTCCTGGTGCAGCCATGGGCCAGAATACTAAACAGCAACCAAAAAGGAATAAATGACTGATGTAGATAAAAAACAGATAACTCTAAAAGTAAATGAGGTAAATTTAAAGACTCTAGATACAGCCAAAAATTAAAAAATACATGAAAAAGACTCATACCATTCCATTTCAATAAATTTCTTAAAAATTAAAATAACATGTTGTGATAAAACAGCTGTGTTTTCCAGGGACCAGAGCAATGGAGATGATAGGAGTGAGGGCACTGAAGAATTTAAAATGTCACCTCTTGGTAAATAATAATAATAAAATTTAGGCCATCCCTTTATTCAAAGGTATGTGTGTGGATGTCATTTATAATAAATTATATGGTAATTATTACTTTGAAAATACAGAATTCTTGTACCTGACATTTTCGCATTTTTAACTAATACTTCATAGATTCCTGGCTACAGAAAATATTTCATTACAGGATGGATTAAAAAAGTGGTGAACACTGAAGAATGCACATTACAATCTCAAAATACTAGGAAGAGCATACAACAGGTCATATATTTTGAGACCCATCTGACAGATACATTGGAATCTCTGTTATTAAACCAAGTCTTCTCACAATTGCAGTCCCAGCAATCCTGTGGTGAGCGTCCTCACCCCAATTTACAGAGGGGGAGGCTGGGCTTAGACAGCGTCCTTACCGCTCTCATCCTCCTGCACCCGCCTTTACTTGGAAAGTAGCTCTGGGACCCCTGGTGCAGTACGCCACCCTCACTGTGTCCCAGAGAGTCCCACATCTCTCGCTCCTGACCCTGCGGGAGGCCGAGCCCCAACGTGGGAAGGAGGAGACCTGGACCTCGGATCCATCCGTCTCCCCACACCCAAAGTTGAGTCCCGCACACCTGCACGCAGGACCCTGCTCTTCTTATGAAGTCATGTTGGTCTCAGTGAAAAAGTCGTTACTGTCGCCATAATGCCATCAGGTTTCTATGGCAACTGGTAGGAAAAAATCGTCACAGTCGCAAAAACACGTTAGAAGTCTATATCAACTGTGATGTGTAGGCTCCTTCTCCACACCTGAAAAATCTCCAGACATCCCTAACAACTGAGTGGTGAGGTTGGAAGGAGAGAATCAGGTTACCCAACCAAGGCCATCTTTGTTCAAAATTCTCCAAGGTAAACTGCCCCTCAGGAGCCCTTGTTCTGCTCTGCCCTGCAGCAAGGTGGGGGATGACTTGGGATAGGTCCACCGCTCCACTCTCCTTCCTGGGTCTCACTGTTGTGTCCAGATCTCGCAATTCCCAAAGACCACCAGGGAACTGAGTCCAGTGCAAAAGCAAAGGAACCTTTATTCAAGCCGGGCCAGGTCACTCAGGGGTTCCAACGCGGTGGATCCGGGCTGAGAGCCCTGACTCTTCTGTTACAGGGGTTTTTATTGTGCTTACAAGAGGGTGGGGGCTTTTCACTGAAGCAAGCCTAGGGTTGGTTGACCTACTTCTTAATGTTGCTCCGTTGGCTAAGCAGAGCCGGGCGGTTGACTGGGGCTTTGTGGTTTCTCCTGCTGAGACTTAATTGTCTAGAGTCAGGGTGCAGGTGTCTGAGGTTTTTCTAAGAACCTAGGGCAGTAGGTTAAGGGGATCTAAGATGGTGGTGGGTTACAAAATGGAGGCACTCCTGTCTTCTTAATCCCGCCTTGACTTGTCACTTTAAGGGCCCATTCATGGGACCTGGGCTAATTCTATTTCTTTTCAATGACAGCATCTTGTACTGGCTTTTTAGGACTAGTATTTTGTACTGCTCTTACACATTCTCTGATGAATGTGAGAAGTTTGTCTATAATTTTGTAGTTAGGAGCAGTACAATTATTACTAGGGGCTCAGCTAGGGCAGATATTAAAGTTGTTAACCAGGGGAACTAGTTAAACATCCTTTATAAATACCAGTTTTTACTTTTTCCTGTGACATTTTCTTCCCTTGTTTCTAAAATCCAAAAGTCTAGTTAAGACAAGTCTTTCGAGGAGTTTTCTCAGACTTCAGCTGTGCATTGACCAGCTTCCAGTATGTGGCTGGAGCAGGGCATGCTGACTCATCTAAAAGTTACCTTTACTTCTCAAGGGGCAGTGAAGTCTTATTGGGCTAGCCGTGATGAATGCAGGTGAGGATTATTTTCACCTTCATTGCTGCTCGTGTGGTCAGGATGATGGTGAAAAGTCTTTTTTACTTTAGTTTTAGGGGGACCAGTTTCATTTCCTTGATTCTCCAGAGAGAAAGGATGTACAGATACAAAAGACTAAACAGAACACATTTAAATACCTCAGTGGAGATTTTTCTTTGCTACTTTTTCTAGGGTTTTTGTTTAAGGTCTGTATCTAATTTTTAATTTTTTCTGAGGTGTCTACACACATACGGCAGATAATTTGACCAGTCTTTTAGTTCCCTTTAACAGATTAGTTTAGTAAAACAGTTATGTTTTATTTTATGAGTTGACATAATAGACAAGGCTGGGATTTAATATAAGTGAGTCACAGCTTCCTTTTTTTTCTTTGAGCTACTTTTCTCTCTGTAATTTTTCTCTTTACTAGAGACAAAGTATAGCAGAACTAACTTATTTGACAATGTGAGCATTACTTTCTTGGCATTATTATTATTAGTATTACTTAATATTTTGATGCAGTAATCGTCTGTTTTCTTTTCTGAATGTATTTATCTTTGTTCATTCTTTATGTGTTTTTTGTTTCTAGTCCTTATCATAAACATTGTTATTATTATTAAATTTTAAGCCTTTTAAATTCTGTGAAGGCAAAAAGTGGAAACCTAATAAACACATGTATATGTAAAACTAAAAAAAAATTTAAAAAAAAGAAAAAATTATTCAAAAAGAGTAGAGGCTGTGGCCCACCTGTATTATATACCAGACTTGTCTATAATGTCAACTCATAAAATAAAACATAACTGTTTTACTAAACTGATCTATTAAATAAAATTAAGAAGCTGGCCAAGGAGTATAGAATTGTATATAATAATCATGTTTACTCTGAAACCTTGGAAAGCAACAAAAATTACCTATTGGCCACACTAGAAAATTTCTACAGTACTAAATATTATCAATTCTGCAGAAACTCTTCAAACTATGTATTATCTTAAAAATGGTGTTAAGTTTATAAATAAGAATACTAATGTTCTCATTATGTAAACCTTAGCCTCGAAATCCAGAACTTATAAATGTTTGGAAATAACTGCTAAAAGGTTTCATACTCTTAAAGCGATCAACATGCCCTGTTCCAGCCACATACTGGAAGCTGACTGGTCCATGCACAGCTGTAGCCTGAGGAAACTCTTCATGGAACTTGTCTTAATTAAACTTTAAACTTTGGGAAAAGAGAAAAAATATATAATCTATGTACCCACACCACTCCTTCTCTTCCTCCTCCTCCGGGCAGTAGGCCCCTGCATTTTGAATCAACTTAACTGCTTATGTTAACTTATGACAATTAAAAATCAATATAACCCTGTACCCAACCTTGTACCAACCACTGAGTCAATGATTTGACCTCCAAGAGAGAAAAGGGGGGAACTTGTTAGGCCTAGCTAACATAGAAAAATACCAGTTAACGCCTGACAAATTTTTGGGCTGCAAGCCCTCGACAAAATGGAGTAAGTTGGGTTGACTCCCAAGATAGATGGGAAAGTTACTAACTTATTGCTTGGGTAACTCCTGGGCCTGGGAAATGAATCGACTGTCCTGGACTAACCTTTAGACTATACCAGGTGGAGAGAATACTGAGACAAAGATGTATGGAGGAAAAGTACTGGAACTAAGATGTATGGAAAATATTAAAACAAAGATGTATGATGTATGGCTAACTAACTGCAAAATTCTGCTTCTGTACGATGCTTGCTTGCTACCTCCACCTGAATGCACTTGGACAGCCTGCATGCCAACCAGGATGTAGATTAAACCTTAAAAACCCAACCCCTTAAGCACTTGGGGCTGCTCTCAGAAACCCCATGTTGGGACACTGAGGCAGTCGCCGGCCGGCTCTTCAATAAAAGGACTCTGCTGTAAATTTGGCTTATTTGGCAGTGTGGTCTTTGTGAAACTGCTGGCACAACACTATCTTTTGTTTCTTTCTCTGAAGCCTGAATCTCTAGGAGCATGGACTGTGGTGAGTCAGTCTCCTTCCTTGGATCATTCCCATAAGTGCCACCCAGTTTGGTCTTGAGCCAGTGGACTTTCGGCATCACCAGGGAATGTGTTGGAAACTCAGACTCCTAGGTTCCTCCTCAGACCCCTGAATCTCTGGGGTGGGGCCCAGGAATGTGCTTATTCACTAGCTCCCCAGTGGACTCTGTTAGAACAGTATTCTCTGTGGCCTGTCTCCTCCTGCTCCCATCTTGGGCTTTAGGGGTGTGGGACACTCCAGACTTGGGCTGGCCAGGACCTACCCCTGGGCCCTGTGCGGGAGCACCCATCTGAGAGGGAGAGCCTGCAGGCTGTAGGGCCCCTGCAGTGGAACTGGGTGGGGGTGGGAGGGAAAGGACTGGAAAACCTCAGGGGTGCCCTCAGCTATCATAGAGAGTGAAGAGTGGCCTGCCTCCTAGCCAGCTGCCACAGCTGAACAAGGGGGCTGCAAAGCATGCTGGTGAGCACAGGCACCAGCCTGTCTTGTGCTGCTAGGGCATTGGGGTCAGGCTTCATTCTCCCTGATGCGGGGACACCATCCTGAGGAGAAGGAGAGAAGGATGGGAAGATGAATCCTTCTGAAGGGTCTGCATGACCTTAAAAGGGGCTGAGTTTTCCTGGGAAGCACTAGATTATATTTTCAGAAGTTGGAATCAGAAATTAAAATTGAATTATGGGTGATTGAGCTACATTTTGTACAATGTGACTTTTGATTCTGAGAATTTGTACTTGCACTTTTTATACTTGAATGCAACAGTACAGGCAGTCCCTGGGTTATGGAGGAGGAGACCATGTTTCTGAGAATGTCTTAAGGTTGCATTTGTGAGTAACTTGGATCCCTGATGAACAGTGCATATAGGATAATAATAATAACAACATTATATTGCTTCTCATCTTCTTGGCTAAGATCAAGTGTAGTAACCATATTAGATTGGCTCATGTGTGGCAGTGACAATACGGTATAATACTGTACTAATAGAGCCCCATGCTGTAATAAGTTACAGAAACTATTATGCTTTTTCTTTTAATACAGAGCATAAAACAAACTTATACAAAAGGTATAGATAGGAGATAGAAGAAATTCCAAAAGAGAATATTAAAATTTAACACTTACCTTGCATTAATACTAGGCTAATAAGAATGTTATGCTGATTTTGATCTTCTAATCAAATCAATAATAACCTTTTGATTTTAATAATTAATCTACTATGCTGCTTAGTAATAATTGATGCTTTCATTGGAGCCCTGCCTTTCACATGTTCCATTATTTTCACTTTGTCCTTTATAATTGTTCCAACAGTGGGGAGATGAAGCCTAATGCTTTTCCAGGGAATGACAGCATCTGGCTTTTCTCCCAATGCTTAATTATTTTAATTTAATTTAATTTAATTTAATTTAATTTTATTTGACAGAGTCTCATTATGTTGCCCTTAGTGGAGTGCCATAGTGTCACAGCTCACAGCAACCTTTAACTCTTAGGCTTAAGTGAGTCTCTTGCCTCAGCCTCCCAGGTAGCTAGGACTATAGGTACCCACCACAACGCCCGGCTATTTTTTTGTTGCAGTTGTCACTGTTGCTTAGCAGGTCCGGGATGGGTTCGAACCAACCAGCCTGGTTGTATGTGGCTGGAGCCCTACCCACTGAGCTATGGGTGCCACTGCCACTGCAATGCTTAATTATTTCTACTTTCATTTCCATTGTTTTCTTTTTCTTCTTTTCCTTTCTTTCTTTTTCTTTTTTTGAGACAAAGTTTCACTCTGTCACCCTTAAATTCCTGAGCTGAAGTAATCCTCCTGCTTTGGCCTCCAAGTAGCTGGGATGATGGGACTACTGTGCCCAGCTAATTTTTCTGTTTTTAGTAGAGACAAGGTCTTGTTCTTACTCAGGTTGGTCTCAAACTACTGAGCTCAAGTGATACTCCTTGGCCTCCCAGAGTGCTAAGATCACAGACATGAGCCCTTGCAGCTGGCCTGTAATCACCTTTCTCTTAGCTGAAAGCTCACTTGGACTCGCAGTGGACTTTCCCTTTGGAGGCACGGTCGTAAGGGTAAACATAGACTCACAAAACTGAATAAAGAAGTTAAGACTAAAGTGATGCTGTGCATAAGTGACTGTATAAACAATAAGACTAGCCAGCTGGCATGAGGGTTTGTTTACATTTGTGGAAGAAACTAGTTTCTGAATTATTAATTTAATTATTTTATTATAATTCATCCTTATGGGGAGCTTTGGGAGTCCATTCATAAGTATGAAATGCCATAACTGAGGTCATCTGTAACCTCAGCATTGTCTGTATCTTGCACTGTGACTAGCATATGATCAGTGCTAAGTGATTGCTGGTTTAATGCCTTTCTAATTATGATACATCACACTCCTCAAGGGTTATTGAGCAGGGAGAATGCTCTAGGTGATGCTGTCCTATTATTTTTATTTAGAAATTTATCTTTTTACATATTTTTGGTCATACCATAGAAATGCTTTTTTTTTTTTTTGTAGAGACTGAGTCTCACTTTATCGCCCTGGATAGAGTGCTGTGGCGTCACACTGCTCACAGCAACCTCCAGCTCTTGGGCTTAAGCGATTCTCTTGCCTCAGCCTCCCTAGTAGCTGGAACTACAGGCGCCCACCACAGCGCCCGGCTATTTTTTTGTTTTGCAGTTCGGCTGAGGCTGCGCTTGAACCCGCCACCTTCGGTATATATGGGGCCGGCGCCCTACTCGCTGAGCCACAGGAGCCGCCCACAACTCTATTCTTTCATCTGCTTTATCATGATGTCCTTTTCCTTTCTCATTTCTTTGCCACTTGGAGATTTCCTTTATTTCTTTGGAGTCCTGGAATGTATTTACCTTATCCAGGCTCTAGAAAAAAAAACCTTCAAACTACAGTCATCCTTCCATATCCATGTGAGATTGGTTCCTAGAAACCCCGAAGATACCAAAATCCACGATGGTCAATATAAAATGGTATGGTATTTGCCTATAGTCTACAAGTACCCTCCCATATACTTTATTTATTTATTTATTTATTTAGAGACAGAGCCTCAAGCTGTCACCCTGGATAGAGTGCTGTGGCATCACAGCTCACAGCAACCTCCAATTTTTGGGTTTGAGTGAGTCTCCTGCCTCTGCCTCCCAAGTAGCTGGGACAGCAGGCGCCCGCCTCAACGCCCGGCCATTTTTTGGTTGCAGCCGTCATTGTTGTTTGGCGGGCCTGGGCTGGATTCGAACCCGCCAGCTCAGGTGTCCTTGGCTGGCGCCTTAGCCCGTTGAGCCACAGGCGCCGAGCCTCTCCCATATAGTTTAAATCATCTCTAGGTTACTTATAATACCTAATGCATGTAAATGCTATATAAATAGTTATTATACTGTTATTTTTATTTGTATTTTTTTTATTATTTTGTTTTCTTTCAAATACAGTAGAACATCCATAGCTGACCCCCTCCCTTCACTGACCACCTTCTTTTTTTTTTTTTTTGAGCCAGAGTTTCACTATGTCGCTCTCGGTAGAGTGTTGTGGCGTCACAGCTCACAGCAACCTCAAACTCTTGGGCTTAAGCGGTTTTCTTGCCTCAGCCTCCCCAGTAGCTGGGACTGCAGACGCCTGCCACAATTCCTGGCTACTTTTTGGTGTTGTTGTAGTTGTCATTGTTTTAGCTGGCCTGGGCTGGGTTCGAACTCACTGGTGTATGTGGCTGGCGCCGTAACCACTGTGCTACGGGTGCCGAGCCTGACCACCTTAACCTAATTTTCATACACTGGACATGCATCACATGTACATATCAGTACAGCGGGTCTAGTTCCTTATGTTGACTGCCTCCGTATGTTGACCAGTTGTTTACAGTCCTTTGGGTGGTCAGTTTACAGAGGTTCTGCTGTGTTTTCAATCTGTGGTTGGTTGACTCTATGGATGTGGAACCCAAAGATGACTGTATGTAGGTGGCTAAGCTATAGAAGATGGAGTCCAGTCACCCATTCCTTCAGTGATTCATCAGACAAATCTCTTTCAAGCCCCTACTCTGTGCAGACCGCGCTGGGTGCTGGGGCGGCAGGCACTGAACAAGACATACTCATGCTCTCTCAGAGCGCTCAGATTGGGGGGAGGTGGCAATAGGCTAGTGCAGTAGCGTGTACCCAGTAGTACACTCAGGAATGGAGAGGAGAGGAATTCGGTGGACAGCACCCCGAGGAGCATCCGGGAAGACAACTTGGACAGTGGGATGAAAACCTGATTGTAGCGGGTGAGCAGGAGACAGTGTGGACAAGTGGGGGAGAGCAGAGGCAGAAGGAGCCACGCTGGAGAGGAGCACAGGGCATGGAGACCTGAGAGGGACCAGGTTGGGCTTGGGCTGAGCTGGAGGAGGGTGAGGGAGGGCAGGGCCAGGCAAACACTGAGGACGTGGGGGTCCATTCTGAAGACAGCATGGTAGGGCAGTGATAAAAGGCAGGGGAGTGACAACATCCCCTCAGCTTTAGATCACATGGTTAGTGGTTGAAATGTGGTCTAGGAACACGCAGGGGCCAGGTAGGGAGCCACTGCAAGAGCTCAGGTAGGAGAGGTCAGCCAGGAGAGGAGCTCTAGGGCTCTGGTTGAGGCTGCAGAGTTAAAGCCCCCAGCTTTAGGCTGATTTGCTCAGGGTGGGTATGCAGGGTCTTCAGTGTCAGTGGGCTACAGCCTACCCAGTCTTGTCTCAGCAGAGAATAAGCTGCTACATTCCAACTGAGCTGCACCACAACTTGGCTCTCCTTGCAAATGAAAGAAACTGCTTTGAAAGACCAAGCTGATGCATCCCTGGTTACCAGGAAGCAACAAAGTCCCATCACAGGAGATAAAAAGAATGCTCCGGCAACCCGCAGTACTTCTCCACCAGGCTTCCAGCCAGCTGTCCTTTATGCTGCCTGGCACAAGAACCGAACAGGCATAAGAATAGTTTCTTCAGTGCCAGGCACTGTGTTAAACACTAGCTTGTGATCCTTTGGGGGTGGAAGTCACCACAGGAGTTTCACTAAATGACTGAGAGGTTAAGTACCACCGTGGACAGTCCGAAGCTGCAGAACAGTATTCTCATTGAGGCGTGTTTCCTATGGTCTGTGCACCCTACTTTAGAAGTCAGAGCGGCAGTGTAAAAGCACTCCTTGTTTTTTTCTAATAACCTGATTTTAGGATAATTTTACCAGAACATTGCAAAGATAATACAGCATCTCCATGTACAACTCACCCACTTTCCCCTATTATTCCTACCTTTTATAGAAATGAACAATGCTGGCTGGGTGCCCATCACTCAGTGGTTAGGGTACTGGCCACATGCTCTGGGGATGGTGGGTTCCCACCTCCAGGCCTGCTAAAAAAAAAAAAAAAAAAAGCCAGGCATTGTGGCAGGCATCTGCAGTCCTAGCTACTGGGGAGGCTGAGGCAAGAGAATAGCTTAAACCCAAGAGTTTGAGGTTGCTGTGGGCTATGACGCCACAACACTCTACCCAGGGTAACAAAGTGAGACTCTGTCTCAAAACAAAAACAAAAACAGAAACATTGCTATATTACAAGTAGTTGAACTTTATTTATTTATGTTTTGAGACAGAATCTCACTTTGTTGCCCTGGATGGAGTGCCATGGCGTCACAGCGTCATAGCTCACGGCAACCTCCAATTCTTGGGCTTAAGCAATTCTCTTGCCTCAGCCTCCCAAGTAGCTGAGACTACAGGCTTCTGCCACAACACCTGGCTATTTTTGAGACGGGGGTCTCGCTCTTGCTCAGGCTACTCTCAAACCTGTAAGCTCAGGTAATCCACCCACCTGGGCCTCCCAGAGTGCTAGGATTACTGGAGTGAGCCACCACGCCTGGCTAGTTGAACTTCAGACTCCGTTCAGATTTCACTAGTTTTTACAATGAATCCTTTTTTGATTCCAGAATCCAGTCCAGGATATCACATTGTATTTAGTTATCATGTCTCCCTAAATTTCCCCGGGTCATCTCTTTGTTTTCCAAAAGTTTTCATGACTTAAGGAACATTTTGGAGGATGTTACCTACTTGGGTTATGGGTTTCCCAGGTTGAGACTGAGTTATGTACAGGGTTTTTAGGAAATATATCACAGAGGTGATTTTTCACAAGTGATAACAACCTTAATTTGGTTAAGTTAGCATATGCTAGGTTTCCCCACAGCAAAGTTGCTATTTCCCGCTTCCATATTCTATTCTTTAGGAAACGCAGGGGAGTTCCACTTACAGGAGAGAAGTGTATCTACTTATATTATTTAGAACTCTTTCATAAGAAAGATTTGTACCTCCTCTTCTTTGCTTTTAAGATGAAGAAACAAATTCAAAGGACTGATTTGTCCCAGACCACAGGGTCTCCAGGGCTCTTCCAAGGGGAGGTTTGTAGAGTACAGTCTGTACATCACACAATGGAGTATCCATTGGAATATTGAGGCAATAAAAAGGAATGAAGTACCGCTTCATGCTTTGATGTGTGTGAACCTTACATCATGCTAATTTAAAGAACTCACATGTAACGTAGATTCTTGTGCTCCACATGGTCTCACAAGATCATAAATCACATTTCTACTGTGCCTGTCCTATGTTTGGATACGTACTTAGCACTTACAACTGCCTACAGCACTGAGTAGTCACATGCTGTACAGGTTTACAGCCCAGGAGCAATAGGCCATACCATCTAGGTTTGTGTTAAGTACAATCTGCACAAAGAGAGTACCACCTAACCACCCAACACATCTCTCAGAACACATTCCTATGGTTCAGCAATTAATGCACACTTGTATTTGAAATGCCCACAACAGGCAAAGCCATAATGGATTAGATTGCCCAGGGCAGGATCGCTAATAGGTTTGCTTTTGTGTTGGGATGTGGGTGCAAATGCTCTAAAATTGATTGGGGAGATTCTTGCACACTAAATCTGAATATAGTCCTAGAAACTACACGACTTACATGGTATGAGTTTCTTTTGACAAATGTATCCCCTTTATTGAAGCTGTTATTTAAAAAGGCAGCTCAACTGGCACGGTAGCTCACGCCTATAATCCTAGCACTCTGGGAGGCTGAGGCAGGTGGATTGCTGGAGGTCAGAAATATAAAACCAATCCACACAAGACTTAAGACCCCGTCTCTACCCAAAACAGAGAAATTAGTGAGACCTTGTGGCTGGTGCCTGTAGTCCCTGCTCCTTGGGAAGCTAAGGCAAGAGAATCTTTTGAGCCTAACAATTTAAGGTTGCTATGAGCTATGACAGACAGCACAGCATTCTATTCAAGGCATCAGTGAGCCTCTATCTCAAAAAAAAAAAAAAAAAAAAAAAAGAAAGAAAAACGGGGGGCTCAGGAGTCAGAACCATTATCCTCTTTAAAAGCCGTGACCTTTGCCAAGTGACTTTCTATGCTGGTTTTTAGTAGCACTATGTGAGGTAATTTGTCAGGTTTAAAATCCAGTGAGATTAAAAGGTTTAGCAGGGTTGAGCACATAACCAACGCATCTCATTGCAGTAACCCACACTTCTCAGAACCTTTGCTTATTCCTGCTGCCTGAAAACATGCTGCTCAAGTATGCCTAAACAACAGAATCCTTAAACCTCGTCCTCTTGCTGATTTTTTTCACCTTGTATTCCCAATACCTTCACCCCTCCGGCCTAGGACATTCAGCACCCTTTTCCCTCCACTGGGCCTAGCTAATCCTATTCATCCATCAGCCCACCCTACCTCTCCCAACCATAGCAGTTGCCATCACAGGGTCCTATGGCAATCCCTTTCAGAACACAGTACCATCACTGGGACCTTGGAGCTGGATGCAATCTGCTGGAAAGCAAGAATTTTATCTTTACTGCTGATGAAAATAGGACTTGGTGTGTATTTGTGGGTGACTGAATCTTTATGTACTTTATGTACTGATGTGGAACAATCTCTAAGATCTGCCAAGCGAAAAAAAGCAAGATGCAGTAGAGTGAGTTACCCTTGCACAGAAGGTGTGGGGGGAGAACACACACCCACGTGTGTTATATATGGCTCAGGTCTGGAAGGCTCCTCTTCTGCTCAGACTCGACTTGGATCAACAGTTCCCACTCTGCTCTGGCTCTTTAAGAATTGGCCCGTTTTTAGAACCAGCATCGTCAGTTTCAAAACAAGGTCTTCAAGGCCTTGGTCTACTTTAGATGACCAAGAATACTTAAAGTAGAAAAGACTCAATTACAGCACCAGTTGATCTCACCTCTCCTCAAGCTCCTTCTCAGAGGAAGCCAGTTCCCAGACACAGACTCACTCTGTCCCATGTCAAGGCTGGAACAATCCCTCATGACAGGGATTCACCCTCAGAAGCAGTATGCTCTGCTGCTGTTTTACCACTGCACTTGTGACCTCCAGTCAACCCCATGCCCTGATTAAACCTAGACCAGAAGAAGGAATCAAATATCCCTAAGTGGCCCCTAATGAAAGAAAAAAAGACTAGAGTTGAAATAGTTTATTTATACCACGGCAACTTATTAACCCAAAATACAGCGAGAAGTCCAGTTCACAGACGGCGACCACGGCGACCTCCCTTCCTGCGGGTGCTGTCAGAGGGGATGGGGGTGACATCCTCTGTGGGGAGGAAAAGAAAGTATCATTGCCTAGCACTGGATGGGAAGGCCTCCCAGGCCAATGGACTAACCAATCAGCAATAGACCCTGTGCTCCCAAAGGACTTCTCAGTCAGTACCTAACAGATAATGTATAGCAGCCCCACCTGCTGTGTCCTTGACTCATTTTCTAGACGGGTAAACAGGCTCTGAGCTGGGACACAGGATGTCAGAGGCAAAGGACAAATCCAGATTTTTGATATTTAGTTCAATGACTCCTCCAGTGAAAAACCTCTCCTAGGGGCGGCACCTGTGGCTCAATGACTAGGGTGCCAGCCCCATATACCAAGGGTGGCGGGTTCAAATCCGGCCCCAGCCAAACTGCAACAAAAAATAGCCGGGAGTTGTGGCA
Source organism: Arctocebus calabarensis (assembly GCA_963573935.1). Taxonomy (NCBI): domain Eukaryota; kingdom Metazoa; phylum Chordata; class Mammalia; order Primates; family Lorisidae; genus Arctocebus; species Arctocebus calabarensis. The sequence goes on along the minus strand of CAUYON010140160.1, from coordinate 1,946 downwards.
GGTGCCTGTGGTCCCAGTTACTCAGGAGACTGAGGCAGGAGAATCAGCTAAGCCCAACAGCTGGAGGTTGCTGTGCAACTGTGATACTACAATACTCTACCGAGGGTGACAAAGTGAAACTCTGACTCTAAAAAAAACAATAATAATAAAGAAACCCCCCTCCTAGGATACAATGAGCTATAATCGTACCAGTGTACTCCAGCCTGGGCAAGAGAGTGACACCCTGTCTCTGAACCCTATTAAACAACAACTACAACTGTCTCCTTTTCATTAAGTAAAAGGAGGTTGAAAATAGTCTAAAAAATATCATTAAGCTGAGCACAGTGGCTCATGCCTATAATCCTAGCACTCTGGGAGGCTGAGGCAGGTGGATTGTCTGAGCTCATGGATTCAAGACCAGCCTGAGCAAGAGCAAGACTCCGTCTCTAAAAAAATAGCTGGGCGTTGTGGTGGGTGCCTATAGTCCCAGCTACTTGGGAGGTTAAGGCAAGATAATCACTTGAGCCCAGGAGTTTGAGGTTGCTATGAGCTATGACACCATGGCACTCTACCAAGGGCGACAAAGTGAGACTGTCTCAAAAAATAAGTAAATAGGATCGGTGCCTGTCGCTCAAGCAGCTAAGGTGCCAGCAACATACACCAGAACTGGTGGGTTCAAATCCAGCCCGGGCCTGCCAAACAACAATGACAACTACTGCCAGGCATTGTGGCAGGCGCCTATAGTCCCAGCTACTTGGGAGGCTGAGGCAAGAGAATCACTTAAGCCTAGGAGTTAGAGTTTACGATGAGCTGCAATGCCATGGCACTCTACCCAGGGTGACTGCTTGAGGCTGTCTCAATAAATAAATAAATCATTACAGCAGATGGCTGGAACTTAAAAAGGGTCAGTACACATTGCTACTAACTGCATGGAAATAAGGAAGGGCTAATACTGCCTTTCTAGGAGCTATTAACAAGTCAGAAGATCACTGACTTGAGGGTATCAATGGGAGCTGCTAGACCCCCAAATCATTTTTGGTTGTCCCCAAAACTGGCACACCCTGATATTTAGTAGGCAGAAATCAAGGATGCAGAATGTCCTACAAAGCAAGAGACCAGCAAACACAAAATGCCAATAGCAATGGCCTTGAGAAACACTGGGAAAGAAAAAGAATTCATCTCCCATCCCATCAGTTTCACTAGCTTCTGTCTCAATCTCTGCACCAGGTAGTCTGGGGTAGAGATTCATCAATGAAACTGAGCTATCACAATGCAGATGGGAGGGATAGAGGTATTCAGTGAGAGAAATCTTAAGTTACAAGGTGACTCTTGCAGGCTTTTTTTTTTTTTAAATTGTTGGGGATTCATTGAAGGTACAAGAAACCAGGTTACACTGACTGCATTAGTTAGGTCAAGTCCCTCTTACAATCGTGTTTTGCCCCCAAGGGTGTGTCACACACCAAGACTCCACCCCCCTGGCGCTTTCCCTCTCTCTGCTCTTCCTTTCCCCACCCCTCCCTCATTCTTTCTCTCTCTTATAGGCTCTTTTAACAAACCTAACTGCCAACAGTCACCTGACTAGCCCCTGTACCAACTAGACGTATATCATCCTTTTTTGGGCTAAATGCTTCAAAATAAATCCGTATTAGCTAGGAAGAAGGGGGGCACTTACCAATCCGCCCTATCTTCATACCAGAGCGGGCCAGGGCTCGGAGGGCTGACTGGGCCCCTGGTCCAGGGGTCTTGGTCCTAGGAAATAAAGGTTTGAGAAAGGGCGGCTCCTGTGGCTCAGCGAGTAGGGCGCCGGCCCCATATACCGAAGGTGGTGGGTTCAAGCCCGGCCTCGGCCAAACTGCAAAACAAAAAAATAGCCGGGCGCTGTGGCGGGTGCCTGTAGTCCCAGCTACTAGGGAGGCTGAGGCAAGAGAATCGCTTAAGCCCAAGAGCTGGAGGTTGCTGTGAGCAGT